>QRFJ01000107.1:3263999-3369366 GCA_006176705.1 Cocos nucifera | reverse complement strand
TTCAGAAGAATGATTTGCTATTCTTCTTGAAGAAGAAGTACCTCAGAAATTTTGCCGATCTACTAGCTCATGCTAAGGGATATGCCCGAGCGAAAGAAGCCTTCAAATTGAAGAATGAGAAAGCTGTAGGAGAGCGATATAAACTCACTATCGATGGAGGGCCGAATGAAGTTCGACCGCGCTCATGGACCTCCCCAAGCACAAGCGAGTCTGAACTCCTCCTCAAGCTCATCATCAAAGAAGCTCCGATGGAAGGATGTAAAGAAGTTCCTCATGAAGATTTCATAACTACGCCTCCCTCAATGCTCCATGGACGTTGGCTTAAAGCAAGCCAATGGCGCTACTACAGCTAGAACCATCAATGAGAGAGAAACAACAAGGACATCGACCATCTTTCGGCATCATCAATGCTATCTCTAGGGGGTTTCGTACTTCGACTAGCCGCTATCTCTCAGCCTCAGAGCTCGGAGAAGCTTGCCCCAAATTGAAAAGGCCTATATGAAATAGAGGAGGTCATCCGATCTGAAACTAATTATCTGAAGAAGCTCGGAAGAACAACGCTCCTACGACCTTGAAACTCAAAGAATCTGAGAATGTACTGTCAGAGAGAAGCAATCAATAGTGGCCATATTAAGAATAGGAGAAAAATCTCATCCTAACATGAGCAAGTCGAAGGCCTCATTCATTTTAGATGAGATGGAGGGAGAGGGCCTGACAACGGCCCTTATGTGCCCCCACAATCTATTAGGAATAGGAGGAGAACCTCGTTCTAACATGAGCAAAGTCGAAGACGTCATTCATTTTAGATGAGATGGAGGGAGAGGCCCTGACAATAGTCCTTATGTGCCCCTACAATCTATTAGGAACAAAAGAAGAATCTCGTCCTAACGTGAGCAAAGTCGAAGGCCTCATTCATTTTAGATGAGATGGAGGAAGAGGCCCTGACAATGGCCCTTATGTGCCTCAACAGCCCATTAGGAATAAGAGGAGAACCTCATCCTAACATGAGCAAAGTCGAAGGCCTCGTTCATTTTAGACGAGATGGGAGGAGAGGCCCTGACAACGGCCCTTATGTGCCCCTACAGTCCATTAGGAATAGAAGGAGAACCTCGTCCTAACATGAGCAAAGTCGAAGATCTCATTCATTTTAGATGGAATGAGAGGAGAGGCTCCAACAATGGCCCCATTATGCCCAACAACGATAGGAAACAAGATCTCCTTCAATCTCGACTGGAGATAAGATCTCTTCCGAGCTTCTACGTCAACAGAAAATAAGATCTCTTTCAACCTTGGCTAGAGATAAGATCTCCTCCGAGCTTCTACGTCAATAGGAGATAAGATCTCCTTCGACTTTAACATCAACCTCGATTGGAGATAAGATCTCTCCCGAGCTTCTACATCAACAGGAGATAAGATCTCCTTCAACTTCAACCTTGGCTAAAAATAAGATCTCTTTCGAGCTTCTACGTCAATAGGAGATAAAATCTCCTTCAACCTCAGCTGAAGACAAGATCTCTCCCGAGCTTCAATTTCAACGTCAACCTCGGCTGGAGACAAGATATCTTCTAAGCTTCAACTTCAACGTCAATCTTGACTGGAGATAAGAACTCCCTCAAGCTCCAATCCTTCAATAGAAGATAAGATCTCCTCCGAGCTTCAACTTCAACGTCAACCTTGGTTGGAGATAAGATCTCCCCCGAGCTTCAATCTAAACTAGTGCAGAGTCCGAAAGAAGACTTCGACAGTCATCATTTTTGTACTTCCTTCCTTTGAATTTCGAACTCGAGAGTGGGGGAGACTATTATTGGAGATAAATCCTGCTTTCGTCGAAGTCCTACCTGATGCTTGGCCTAATACAATTGGTAATCACAAAAGAGCTTCGATCAAAAATTCTTCTTCAGTAGTCGGACCCCAGCCGAACTCCTCCGATGGTCAAACCTTAGCCGAACTACTTCAGTCGGCTGAACTCCTCAGCAGTCGAGCCCCAACCAAACTCCTCCAATGATTGAACTCCTTCTGAATTTTTTCTTCAGATGGATGTCTACAGGAGCCGAACTTCTTCCAAATTTCTTCTTCAGATGGATGCCTATGGGAGTCGAACTCCTCCCAGACTTCTTCCTTGTCGGATGTCTATAGGAGCCAAACTCCTTTCAGATTTCTCCTTTAGATGGATGCCTACGGAAACCAAACTCCTTCCAAACATTTTTCTTAGTCGGATGTCTATAGGAGCCGAACTTCTTCCAGATCTCTTCTTTAGATGGATGCCTACGAGAGCCGAACTCCTCCTAGACTTCTTCCTCAATCGGATGTCCTCCAGGAGTCAAACTCCTTCTGAATCGCTCCTACAGTCGGAATTAGATTATGAAGGCCGCCCTTGAGTGTGGCGATCGCAATTGACTGGTCTAGATTTCGAACCTCAAACGTAGCAGCATTAAACTGGATGACATAAGTCCGGATGGATTTTCCCTTCTTCTGCTTGATGTTCATCAGAAAATCCAAACCTCGATATGAATGTCAACTACTGACGAAGTGAGCCACAAACTGATGATTCATCTAATCAAAGAAGGAGATCATATCCGATTTCAACATCGAGTATCAGTTTCTTGTTACTCCCTTTAAGGTAGATGAAAAAGCTCAGCATAATATGGCGTCTGATCCACCATGGAGCAGCATCATGATCCGAAAGACTTTCAGATGATCGATCGGATCAGAGATTATGTCGAAGCTTTTAAATTGGAGGAGCCTGAAGTTCGACGAAATGGGCTCTAGCATAATTCAGGAAGAGAAAGGGGATCGGTGCGGACGTCGTCATGGTGAGCCAGGACGACATAGCCGAGCTCCTCAATCCATCGATCTATCCTTCATAGTTTTTGATTGAGGACGTCATCTCAATTGTAGATCTTGAAAGGCTTCCAATTATGGATGGGGAAGATTCCTTTCGAAGAAGAACCATGATTCAAGCAAGAATCCTCTGCTCTCTATTTCTTCTTTTCAGGAGCGATGGGTATGCTAGCCCAAGTGCTCCTCTTTGGGATCGATTTTTGACATTCCTGACGGTGGATTTTCTGATGGAACCGCCATCGAAGGCTGCTACATGGCCTGCACCATCTCGGTGAGGCTCTGAATCCGCTGCATCAGTAGGTTAAACTGCTCCGAATCTACCACGATCGTTGGTGGAGGAGGAGGTTGAAGCACCGATGATGGAGTGAAAATAGATAGATCTGGCTCAGATCTGATGGTAGAAGTGGTAGATCTTGGGTAGTCATCCTTTTTGGAGGTATTTCTCAAGATTGAGGGAGAGGATGGAGATGGACCTTGAAGAAGAAGATTCATAATGTTGGCTGAGTACTTCTTTAAGAATAAGGGTACCTCAAAAATAGAAGGCCCTTCTTCTAGCATCAATTCTATTGGTGCAGAATCTGCTTAATGTCGGATCGAGCTGAAGTTGAGAAAGATGAGATCGCCGTCGGTAACCAGCAAAATAAAGTTTCATCCAGAGTCGGTGGTGGCGGCGGCTTCGATAGGATCCTCCGATGATCAAGTCAGCTTTTCTGACCAACAGAAATGGAGTGCTCAGAAAAAAATTTCGTAAAGTTCTGAGAAGGAGAAGAGAGCTTAAAGAAAATATATTTGGAGGATTTTCTTTTATAGATGGAGCTTGATTAATGGTGATGGCCATACCATTCAGTAGTGGATCGCTCGGGACTACATGCGATTCGGTATGGAGAGAAAGATATCGTCAGACTGATAGTGATAGCCATAATCATCTGGTAGTGGATTGCTCAGGGCTGCATGGAATTTACTATGGAGAGAGGAACGTCGTCAGACTGATAGCGATCGTTCGTCGAGATTTAATAGCCATAGTTCGAAGAAAGCATAGTTCGGAGAAAGCAGGCATTGGTTGGTGAAGAACTTCGACATATATCAATTTCAGATGAGTTTGGACTCTTGAAGGGAATATGTTTGGAGGGGATCATCTGGAAGGAATGTTAGCTGAAATTTGGAAGCAATCTCCTAGAGTAATCCGACTGAAGGAGAGGTCCGGAAGGAGTTCGGCTTCTGAAGGAATTCGACTGAAGGAGGAGTTTGGAAGAAGTTCGACTCCTGAAAGAGTTTGATTGAAGGAGAGATCCGTAAGGAGTTCAGCTCCTGAAGAAATTCAGAAGGAGTTCGGCTCCTGTAAGAATCTGACTGAAGGAGGAGTCCAAAGAAAGTTCAACTCCTGAAGGAATTCGATCAAAGAAAGAGTCCAGAAGGAGTTCGGCTTCTATAGAAATTTGACTAAAGGAGGAGTTCAGCTCCCGTAGAAATATAACTGAAGGAAAAATTCAAAAGAAATTTGGCTCCTGTAGAAATCCGACTAAAGAAGGTGTTCGAAAGGAGTTCGGATCCTGTAGAAACTTGATCGAAGGAAAAATTCGGAAGGAGTCCTGCTCCTGTAGAAATTCGATTGAAGGAGGAGTTTGAAAAGAGTTTGACTCCTGTAGAAACTTGATTGAAGAAGAAATCCGAAAGGAGTTTGGCTCCTATAGAAATCTGACTGAAAAAGAAGTTTGAAAGGAGTTCGGCTCCTATAGAAATTCGACTGAAGGAGGGGTTCGAAAGGAGTTTGGCTCCTATAGAAACTTGACTGAAGGAGAAATTTGGAAGAAGTCTTACTCCTATAAAAATTTGACTGTAGAAAAAATCCGAAAGAAGTTCGGCTCCTGGGGGACATCTGACTGAGCAAGAAGTCCGAAAGGAGTTCGGCTTCCGTAGGCATCTGTCTGAAGGAGAGATCTGAAAGGAGTTTGTCTCATATAGATATCCGACTGAGGAAGAAGTCTGAAAAAAGTTTGGCTCCCATAGGCATCTATCTGAAGGAGAGATTTGAAAGGAGTTTGGCTCCTGTAAACATCCGACTGAGGAAGAAGTTCAGAAGGAGTTCGGCTCCCTAGGCATCCATCTGAAGAAAAAATCTGGAAGGAGTTTGGCTCCTGTAAACATCCATTTGAAGAAAAAATTCGTAAGGAGTTCGAGCGTTGGAGGAGTTTGGCTGGGGCTTGGCTGCTAAGGAGTTCGGCCGATTAAAGGAGTTTGGCTAAGGTTTGACTGCTGGAGGAGTTCGGCTGGGGTTCGACCACTGAAGGAGAATTTTCGATCGAAGCTCTTCCGTGATTACCAACTGCATTAGGCTAAGCATCAGGTTGGACTTCGACGGAAGCGGGGTTTATCCCCAACACTAATGATTTTCAGATGTAGTAATCTGGATAAGCAGTTTCATGTGTTTGAAGTTATACAATATATTTGTATTCTTGACTCTTTCTCTATGATGGATATTTGGATATTCATCCAATTTCTCTATTCATCTCAGCAATGTTCAGTGGTATATTAATATATTTGCAATCAGATTTCTATTGTATGAAATATTCTGCGGTATGGTATTTTTAGCTCAGAATGAAAATGTTCTGCTGTATGGTATATTAATATGTTTGCAATCAGATTTGAAGTTATGCAATGTTATGTTGTATGATATTTTTAGTTCAAAATGAAAATGCTTGTAATCATATTTGCAGTCAACCTTCCATGTTTTTTGTTTTATGAATCATCTATGTTTCATGGCAGTAGGTCTTCTATACAAATCACATATCAATGGTTTTTAGTTTGTAGATATCACTTCCTCATGTCTCTCTTCCAAACTGACATGTTCATTTTTCAAGTTGACATGCATTTATTTTTACTCATTTGGGTTTGAGTAACATATCATAAGGACAGCATTTAAATTCATTTTGAATCTTATGGGTCTGTATTGTATAGTATTATTATTTCTCAGTTAATACAGCTTCTCAATTTCTCATGAAATTGCTTATATTGTTGTTAAGTTTATATTTAAGTTTGTTATTAAGTTTGAACTAAACAGGTTAAAATTCAAATAGTTTTGGGCCAAAAGTCCCAAAATAATCAAATGTTTGTATATGGAGGCTATGATGATTTTTGGATATATATTTGATGACTTACCTATTTCTATGGTGAAAATCTTGGATGGCCTTCTCCTACAGGCAATCGATCATAGTCATTTTGATTTAGCAGTTGATTAATTATCAGATCTGAGCCTCATCTTCCTTTTTAAGATATGCATGGATCTTTCTTTTCTATTCTTTGCTATTCTAATGATTTTCAGATGCACTTGTCATCATTCTTGAGATGGATGAGGATCTGGATAAGTTGTTTCTGAAGTTATACAATATGTTTTATGGTACTAGGTCTTCTATACAAATCACATATTAATGGTCTAGTTTGTGGATATCACTTTCTCATGTTTCTCTTCCAAACTGATATGTATTCTTTTTTAGTTTTTTGGGTTTGGGTAACATGTTGTTTCATAAGCACAGCATTTAAATTCATTTTAGGTCTTATCGTTCTGTATTGTATTATACATTATTATTATTACTTTAGGTCTTATCATTTTGGATAACATGTATTCTCATTATTACTTATGGTTATGGACCTATAGTTCTTTATTGTACAGTATTGTTACTTCTCAGTTAATGCAGCTTCTCAATTTCTCATAAAATTGCTTATATTATTATTAAGTTTATATTTAAATTTATTGTTAAGTTTGAACAGGTTAAAATTCAACTAGTATTGGGCCAAAGGTCTAAAAAATAATCAATTTTTTAAAGCAAACAGGTTATATGGGTCAAGTCGGGTTTGATTTGATAAACAAATTATTCATTTAGTAAATAGATTAAATGGGTTGGATCGAGTCGGTTAAATAGGTTATTTGTTTAATAAACATATTAAATGGATCGGGTCGGATGACTTATTTATTAAATAGGTCATGTTCATGTTTGAAAATCTGATCTGTTTAATAAATAGATCGGATTCAGATTTGATATTTTTTGATCCGATTCGTAACTGATCCAACCTATTTATGATCTAACCCGATCCAATTGCCACCCTTAGTTAATTGTTTCTCCTATATTTGAGACCCGATCTAATGAACCATATGATTTTCATATTTTTGAGAACTTAAGAATTTAAAAAGATTGTAACCTATGCTGCACTGCTTTTTATACATACATACATACATACATACATACATACATACATATATATATAAATGGCAGCTTCTGCCTCTATTCGATACGTTGGATTTTGACAAAAAAGGAACGGAGCTATAGGCAGCATTCTTTTTATTTTTGATGGGGCCCATGAGATCAACAGTAGTGATGACAGAGGAAGAAGAGAAGGTATTCTCATGGTAACATGAATATGATACCAAAACCATAATATATTGAGACTTGCATTAAGCTAAGTTTCATCTTTCTGAATCGTAATATGGACGCATGAACAAAGCCTTTTTCATGCTATTCAACTAGAGGTGGGCATCGGATCGGGTCAACCCAACCGGGCCGCCCATGGGCCAGCCCAACCCGACATAAATTGGGCCGTGCTAGGCACGGCCTGCTTAGCACTATAGTGGGCCGTGTCATGGCACGGTCCAAAATAGAGGGCCAAGCTGGGGTTTAGTGGCATGCGGCCCAGGATCGACATGGCCCTCCAGGGCCTGGACTAGCATGGCCCGCCGAGCCAGGCATAGTCGAGGCCCAACACGGCCCTCCAAGGCCAGGCCCGGTATGACCCTCCAGGGCCTGGCATGGTACGGCACGCACCCAGGCCCGGCACGACCCATATGGGCCTTGGCACGGCCCATTTGGCACGCTATAGTGTCTTTAAAATTTTTATTTTAAAAAATAATTTTTATAAAATAAATTAAGTTAGTGGATAAATAAAAAAATATAAGATATTAAAATTTTTTTGTAAAAATAAAAATCACCTTGTAATGGTGGAGGGTTTAGCGTGGACCCCTACCAGTTTATTAATATAAATCAAAATTATACAAAAGATAGAGGAGGGCTAGGCCTAACCTCCAGAATACAAAGAGAGAGAATTGATAAAAAAATAGAGATGACTCACCTCAACAAATAAAAAGTAAAAATATATAATTTTTAAAAATTAAGAATTAAAAATAAATCTTACTAATTATCTATTGTATTTATGTCGTCCTCATCATTAGATCCAATATCATATCCTCCTTTGTCCTGAAGTCTCGCCTCCACATTCAGCCAATCTTTGAAGCAAAGCAGCATTTTAACTATCTCGCCCGTCATCCTGCTTCTCTTTTCATCAAAAATGCACCGATCTGCACTGAAAGCTGATTTCGATGCTACTGTGGACATTGGCACAGCTAAAATATCACGTGCAATTGCAGACATAACAGGGTATTGATTTTTTACATTCTTCCATCAGGCCAACACATCAAGATTTTCTATTTAATTTTCATCTAATGCAGAAGATATATCATTTCATAAATAAAATTTTAATTCATTACTTAAAGATGAAGAAGATATAGATGAAGAAGATGCATGTGAATGTCTCCTATGTGCAAAAAATAAAAAAATAGATGATGAACGGGAGGTATTAGAAGTTGATTGTGAAGATGATGTGGACTGTCTAGATCCACGAAGTTTTTCATCATATAATGCAAAAATATCATGAAGTAGCTAAGTTACCTTAGCTTTAGATTTTTCAGAATCATGATTCATATATCTATCAATTTCATCAAGTAAAATATGTACGCCACTTAATTTGATCCATGGATCAAATACAGCAGCTAAATTATGCATGGAACATACCATATCCCAATACCGATTTCATTTTCTTTCCATTTCATAAATAATAGGCATTAAAACATCATCAAATCTATATTATGCAAATTGACCATAAATTATATATGCTTGTTGTAAAAATGCACAAGAGGTTGGAAAATAAACACCAAAAAGAGTATTTGTAGCATTATAAAAACTAACTAAAAAATCTTCTAAAATTTTTTCTTTTTTTCAACCATTTTCAATCAAAATAAATCCTAATCCATGATCATTTATATATGCATTTAATAAATTTTTATATGGATATGCATCATGAATCATCATATATGTAGAGTTTCAACTGATAACTACATCAAGTTTAAATTTTTTAAAATATTTACTATGGTCTAAATATAATTATTTAAATTCTTGCAATCGTGCTCTTGAAGTATGAATAAAAGATACCGCATTCCTAATTTTTATAATTATATCTTAAACCATGCCCATTCCAGCTTGAACAGAAAGATTCAAAATATGACATGCACATCTAATATGAAATAAATTTTCATTAACAATGGGACGAAAAGAGTCTTTTAATAATTGGATAGCTATATTATTATTAGATGCATTATCAAATGTAACTGACATAATTTTGTTACTAATACCATATGTAGCTGCAGCTTGATAAATAATATTAGAAATTTGTTGGTCAGAATGGGGATAATCAAAAGAATGAAAAGCAAGAATATGCTTATTTAATTGTCAATCATTATCTATGTAATAAGCAGTAAAAGAAATAAAATACATACTACCTACAGATACAGTCCATATATCAGAAGTTAATGATACTTTTATATTTAAAGCAGAAAGATTATCAATTAAATCATACTTTATTGCTAAATAATTTATCATAGTTACTCTTGTAAATGTACGTCTATTGGTTCTTCTATAAGCGGATTGTAAAGCTAATTGAACATATTCTTTAAAATTAAAAGATTCACATAAGCTAAAGGATAATTCATCTCTAACTATCCATTTTACAAGTGTCTTTCTTTGATTTTCATGATTATAGGCAAAAGTTCCAATAAGAGTACCCTTTTGTGTATTAAGAGTGCTTTGAAGATGAGAATCATTTCTCCTATGAGACTCTTGATGTCTCTTCAAATGACCAGTTCCTTCAATACTGGCACAATTATATAATTTAGTATATTTTTTATATTTTGTCTTATAGACTCAATCTATCAAAACTCTATTGAAATTATTCCACACAGTGCTAGTCCTCTTACGGAAAGAGGATCCAGCTTTCCCAAAAGAAGCTTCAAAGGGAGTAGAAAGAGTTTCTTTCTCCTCCAAAATAAGAAGAGAAATGTCGGCATGCCCAGCGGCGCCGGCTATACTCTCATCATCATAACTTACCATCTAAACTAAATAAATATAAAAAAATAAAAACTAACTAATAACCAGTAAAAGAAAATTAAATTATAGAGTTAAAGAGGAAGAAGAGGTGGAGCTGAGACCGGAGAATTGGAAAGTCGAAGGAGGGTCGGGTCGTCGGAGGTCGGATAGTCGGAGAGCCGGGGAGCCAAATTTATGGAGTTATCCTTAAACTACGACCTCTAAAAGAGAGATGCTTCCTCCTCTTGTATGACTCTTGAATTGCTAAACTATAATTGCTACGTACTAAATATTTAATGGAAGAGAGAAGAATTGCTAGAAGAGAGAACAGATAGAAGTAGGGAGATTAAAGAGAGAGAATTGGTTTGATGAATTGATGTGGTGACAATGAAAGAGGAAGGCTCTATTTATAGAAGTCCTAAATTTTTATTTTTCTAAAATACCCCTCAATCTAGCCATTTTTTGACTGTTGAAGGGGTTAAAATGGTAAAAACAAAAAAACTAGCCATTTTAACCCTTAAAAAATAAAAAAACCCCAATTTTAGCCATTACGGCCGGCCTAGCCTATTTGGAGCCATTATAGGCCATGCTAGGCACGGTCCGATCTGTCAATTTTCGGGCCTAAGATCATGTCGGACGGAGATTTTATGCTTATCATGCCATTCCGACACGGCCCGTTTATAGGATAGGTCGTGCTTGGCACAGCCCACTATAGTATCAGGCCCATTGGGCCTGGGCCTGGCCCGAGCATGACCTGCTATAGTACCAGATCTGTTGGATCTAAGCTGGGTCAGGTCAGGCATGATCGATGTCCATATCTATATTCAACTCAAGTGCCAAACGCATGTCATGTTAGTTTGCATTAGACACTATAAATTAATAAGGATGAAGACTTAAAGCTTATGATGTAATATATATATATATATATATATATATATATATATATATATATATATATATATATATATATATTTACTTTCTCAATATTAGCTTCGTGAGACAGAAGATAATGTTTTGGAAGCTTGGAATCATGGATATATTAAATAAATAATATGCATGGATCATAAATATTTTTAAATTTTTTAAAAATAAATATAATAAAATAAATAAATTAAATTAAATATTATTTTAAAAAAAATACATTTCATACGTTATATGAATTATATGTTAATATATATATATATATACACACATATTAAAACGAAAAACTTTATCATCTTTCGCCACGTGTTTATTTTCTCACATCCACCGTCCGCCACGTATTAGTATTTTTTCCAAGCTTCTTCAACGGCGCACTCCGTGGAGGTCGAAGTTTTTCGAATCGGTGTCGGGGAGCAGCGGTCGGCGGCCCTGCTTGGCGTACGTCTCCACTGCCGTCCGGACTAACCGTGTTCTCTAGCGACATCACCATGAGCACCGGCCCCATGTTCCGCTCGATCGTCACGTTCAGCAGCAGCTTCGTCAGCCGCTGCACCGCTGCACCGCTGCCCCTCCGTTGATCTCCGACCGCCGAGGGCCCAAGCTTCTTCAATTGTGCAGCACCAAAAGCCTGTGTCCAGATCATCCCTCCCTCCCAAAGAATTTCCGGCGTCTCCGTCTTTCTGAGGGAAGAGGGGAATGGACGACGGGGATCTCTTCGATCACCGAGTAGTGATGGACTCTGACTTCTTCAGGACGAGCAGATGCGACCAGATCTTCGAGTTTGCCTACAACTCTAGCAACTTCTTCGACCGGGTGCTGCGGGTCGAGATCATGGCGGAACCGCCAGGGAGCAAGTCCAATGGAGAGGGTGGTAGCAGCAGCAGCCGCCCCCTCCCCCCGATTCCGCCCCCGCCGCACCTTCCAGCGACTTCGCCGCTAAGCCCGACCTCGCTGCCCCGTTCTGCATCCCAACTCGAAAGGTCCTCGAGCTGTCGGAGGCTGAGCAGTACACCCTCCGGCTCCCCGAGGAGATCACTGGGGAGGAGCTTGACATCATCAAGCTCACTGCCCAATTCGCATGGGAAGTTGTGGATCGAGATCATGGTGGAACCGTCGTCTGGGAGCAGGTTCGACGGAGAGGATGCCACCATTGCCGGAGAGTGGGCGCGGCACCCCAAGCGCAAGAGAGACGAGATTAAGAAGGACAAAGGTAATCGCCTAGCTCCTGACCCCGATTCCTCCCTTATTGAGCCCTCCTGGACCTCGGCGGCGACGGCATCCCAGGCCGCATTCCCGTGGCAGAGCATAGTGCCGCCTAAGACCAGCTCCTCCCACGTATCCCATCTCACCGCCTCCACCATCGCCAGCCGTCCGACCGCCGGGGCCCTGATCCGATGGGTTGCACGCATTTTTGATCAAAAGCCGGGAGGAAAGAGGGATATATAAAAAGGGGCGTCTGCTATCGTCGTAGAGGAGGGGATTGACGTGATGGTGGGTTCGGGGGGAGGAACCCAAAGGTGACGGTGGGGTGATGGAAGTGGTTTTCTTTCGTCTTTTTATTTTCTTGATTTTTTTTTAAATTTTTTTTATTGAATTGATGGATGATGGTGGTTTCAACGAGCACTTCACCGTATTAATATAAATAAAAAAATATTTATATAAATAATGTAAATTTTAATTTTTTTATTAAAATAATGCAAAAGAGGGAAAGATTATTATAAATAATATTTTTTTCAGCAAAAAAATATTATTTGTAATGATATTTTTATCTCGTCAACTATATATGCATGGCTCAGATGGATAGATAAGTCAGCATAAGACATCATTTATAATGATGCTTTTAAAAATATTATTTTAAATAATATTTTTTTTTAATTTTTTATGATTGGACCACGTGAGAGAGAAGGTGGCGTATCGAGAGCTAAGGGAAGGGGGTGTGGTGGGGAGAGGGAGAGAGGGAGGAGGAGGGGGTGTGGAGGGACGGGATCCACTGATCGAAGTGAGGTGGGGCGTTGGTGGAGGTCGATGGATAGAGGGGGTTGGCGTACCAAGAGGAGGGGAGGGCGGGGTGTGGTGGGTGGGAGGCGGAGGGGGGGCTGGGCCGTGGGGGATGGGGGGACCTGCCCACGGAGGTTGGGGTGGGGGCGGCATATTGGAGGGGGCGGGGCGAGGTGGGCTGAGGGAGGGAGGGAGTGCTTTATTTTTTTGAAGAGCAGGGGCGGGGCGAGGTGGGCTGAGGGAGGGAGGGAGTGCTGGAGGGGGATGGCGAGGACCTGACGAGTTAGGAGGGTGGTTTTTTTTTTTTTCCGGATGGAGGGGAGGAGAGGGATTTTTTCTCTCTTTTAAAAATACTTAAAAATAAAAAAATAAATAAAAATAAAATAAAAATAAATAAAATAATAAAATAAAATATTTAAAAATAATTAATTAAGTTTTAAAAATAATGATAAAATATTATTTAAAAAAATATGGATGGGCATTGAGGAGGGGCGACCGCATGGATGGAGGAAGGTGTGGGTATTCGAAGAATTCATAATAATAAATTTATTTAAAATAATAATAATAAATTATTTTTAAAAATAATTTATAAAAAATATTTAAGATTCAGATAATTCATTCGGCTCTTCAGCTTCGGATGGAGGGGATGGAGTTTTTTTCTCCTTTTTTCTTTTTTTCTTTCCTTTTCTTTTTTATTTTTTTAGCTGGCATCGGGGGATGGGAAGTAGTGTTTTTTAAAAATTCTTAAAAATAAAAAAATAAAATTAAATAAAATATTTAAAAATATTTAATTATATTTTAAAATAATAATAAAATATTATTTTTAAAATAATAATTTTAAAAAATAAGTGGATGGGCATTGAGGAGTGCGAAGGAGGAGGAAGAAATCCAAATAAAAATAATAATAATATTATTATTATTAATTTTAAAAAATAATTTTAGAAATAAGTGTCCTCCAACTCTACCGAGTAGTGTGTTCGAGAGTTGGATGAGTTCTCAGACCTTAAATATTTTTTAAAATTATTTCTTAAAATAATTTATTATTATTATTTTAAATAAATTTATTATTATGAGTTCTCTGAATACTCACATCTTCCTCCATCCGTGCGGTCGCCACTCCTCAATGCCTATCCATATTTTTTTAAAATTTATTTTTTAAAATAATATTTTATCATTATTTTAGAAACTTAATTAATTATTTTTAAATATTTTATTTTATTATTTTATTTTTTTTAAAGTATTTTTAAAGAGAGAGAAAAAAGAAAAGAAAAAAGAAAAAAAAGAAAAGAAAAAAAACTACCTCCCGCCCCCCTCAATGCGTCCCCCCGAATGTGCCGCCCACCCTGGCCCTCTCCGTCCACTACCGCAACCCTTCGACGGGCAGCCCCCTCCGCCCACTAAGCCTACGTCGCCCCCCCTTTATCCCCACCCAAAAACCACCCCCCTCGACCGGCCGGGTCCCTTGCCCCATCCCCATCCCCTTCCGTCCCAAAAAAAACCCACCCTCCTAACCGATCGGGTTCCCGCCCATTACCCCGCCCCCCATCCTTATCGTCCCCACCCCCCCCCCAAAAAAGGCACTCCCTCCCTCCTCTTGTCACCACCTCCCCGGCCCCCCAACCTCCGACCGAGTGAGTCCCTGCTTGTCCCCCTGCACCCCACCACCACCCCGCCCCCCCCCCCACCTCCCGGTACGTTGGCCCTCTTGGCCACCGGCCTCCCTGCCAACCTGCACCCCCCAACCTTCGATCGGGTGGTCCCCACCCATCCTCCCCCACCTGTCCCCACCCCCCCTCCTCCACTCCCACCACACCCCACTCCCTCCTTTCCACCCCCACCACACCTCCCCCTCACCCATCTTCCGATACGCCGGCCCCTCCACCCACCAGCCAACCCTCCCCTCATGTGGCCAACCATAAAAAAACCAAAAAAAAAAGAAGCACCATTTGAAATGGCATTTTTAAAAGCACCATTTTAAATAATATTTTTAAATATTTTTTTTGTACTAACTTATTTGTTCATCTGGGCCATGTATGTATGGTTGCTTAGGTAAAAACATCATTATAAATGATATTTTTTTCAAATATCATTTACAATAGCGTTTCTCTCTTTTACATTATTTTGATAAAAAAATTGAGGCTACATCATTTACATAAATAAATTTTTTATTTAAATTTGTTAGGGATAAACTCCACTCTTGCCGAAGTTCAGTTCGATGCTCAGCTTAATATAACTGGTAGCCACGAAAGAGCTTCAGCGGTCGGGTCTCAGCTGAACTCCTTCAGCCGGCCGAACTCCTCAACGATCGAACTCCTTCGAACTTCTCAGCGGTCGAGCTTCTTCGGACTCTCAGCAGTCGGGTCTTAGCCGAACTCCTTCAGTTGGTCGAACTCCTCAGCGGTCGAGCTCCTTTGGACTTCCAACGGCCGGGCCTTAGCCGAACTTCCTCCTCACTCCTCCGGTCGAACTTCTTTCGAGCTTTTCCTCGATCGAACTTCTCTAGGAGTCCGAACTTCTCTAATATTGATACACACTGAAGTCCACCAATCAATGCCTGCTTTTTCAGAGCCACGGCTATCAAATCTAGACGAACGGTCACCATCAGTCTACCACAGGCGATGCGATCAGATGACATGGCCATCGCTACTGGCGACATCACTCTCTCTGTAACCAGCTCCATGCGGCCCACGATCCGTCGGTATGGCTGTCACTATCCGCCTGACGATGCCTTCCTCTCCGTACCGGACTCCATGCGGCCCCGAGCGGCTCGCTATCAGGCGGTATGGCCATCACCATCAATCAAGTTCTACCTATAAAAGAACCCTTCAGATATGCTAACTCTAAGCTCTAAGCTCTCCTCTTCTTCTCTAAACTCTGCTGAACTCATTCTAGAGCACTACATATCTGTTGGTCAGAACTGACTTGATCGTCGGAGGGTCCTGTCGGAGCTACCCCCACCGACTTTAGACGGAATTTTATTTTGTAGATCCTCGATGGCGACCTCGTCGACCTCCAATCCAGTTGACTCCGACGATGATCAAATTCTACACCAATAGATTTGGTGCTAGAGGAAGGGCCGCCTCTGTTCTTGAGGTGTTCTTGAGGCCCCCTTGTTCTTAAAAGAGTGCTCGACGATGATTTCTCTCTCCCTCCTCTAGAGATCCCCCTTCTTCTTCTCTAGAGTTCTTTCTCAAGAAAAAATAGCTTCCAGGAGAGCTTCGACTCGACGATCGACGGCCTCCGTGGTCCGATCCCATCCAGATTCGTCTGTTCCTACTTCAGCCCCGATAGCTCAAGTTTTATCTATATCCACGGTAGATGTGGAGCAGTTCAACCTACTTTTTTCGGTAGATCCGTGGCCTCATGGAGGCAATGTGGGCCATGCAGCAGCCTCCGGCGGTGACTTCACCAGAAAATCGGCCATCCGAATGTTGAAAATCGACCTTAAGGAAGAGTACTCGAGCCGACGTACCCACCTTCTCTTGGAAAGGAAAATAGAGAGTCGGGGATCCATGTTCGGATCATGATTCTCCTCTGGAGGAGATCTTTTCTGTTTGTAGTCGGAAGTCCCCCAAGATCTGCAACTAGGATGATGCCCTTGATCACAGACTGCGGGAGATGGATGGATGGATTGAAGAGCTCGGCCACGTCGTCTCGACTCATCACACCGACGTCCACACCGATCCTCCTTTCTTTCTCCGAATTATACAAGAGCCCGTCTCGCCGAACTTTGAGCTTCCTCAATTCGAAAGCTACGACGGAACTTTTGATCTAGTTGATCATCTAGAGGCCTTCCGGACCATGATGCTACTCCACGGTGCTTCAGATGCCATACTGTGCTGAGCTTTTTCATCTACCTTAAAAGGAGCAACGAAAAACTGGTACTCGACGTTGAAGTTGGATACGATCTTCTTTTTTGATCAGATGAGCCATCAATTCGTGGCTTACTTCATCAGTAGCTGACGTCCATGCCGAGGTTCGGATTCCCTGATAAATGTCAAGAAGAAGTAGGAGAAATCCATCCGGGCTTACGTCACCTGGTTTAACGCTGCAATATTGGAGGTCCGAGATCTGAACCAATCTGTTGCGATGGCTGCACTCAAGGACGGCCTTCAGAAGAATGACTTGCTGTTCTCCTTGGAGAAGAAGTATCCTAGGGACTTCGTCGATCTATTGGCTCGGGCCAAAGGTTATGCTCGGGCTGAAGAGGCCTTCAGGACCAAGGATGATGAAGAAAAGTCGAGTAAAGCTCGGCCACGTTCTTGGACTCCCACTCGGACCCGGGAGCGTGAAAGCCCCGACAAAGGGAAGCCCCTACAAAGATTTCATAAGAGGTGGAATGAAGTTCGGCCATGCTCACAACCACCCCAGCGCAAGCGAGGCTGAACTCCCCCTCGAGCTCACCATCTAGAAAATCCTGACAAAGGGGTATGAAGTTCTCCCACTGAAGATTTCACAAGACGTGGAATGAAGTTCGACCGCGCTTACAACCACCCCAGCATAAGCGAGACCGAACTCCCCCTCGAAGCCCGTCATCAGGGAAGCCCCTACAAAGATTTCATAAGACATGGAATGAAGTTCGGCCGTGCTTACAACCATCCCAGCATAAGCGAGGCCGAACTCCCCCTCGAAGCCCGTCATCAGGGAAGCCCCTACAAAGATTTCATAGATGGTGGAATGAAGTTCGACCGCGCTCACAACCACCCCAGTGCAAGCGAGGCCGAGCTCCCCCTCAGGCTCGCCATCAAGGAAGCCCCAACAAAGGGGCGTGAAGTTCTCTTGCAGAAGGTTTCATAGAAAGTTTGGTTGTGCTCACGACCTCCCCAGTATAAGTAAGGCCCGAACTCCTCAAGCTTGCCACCAAGGAAGCCCCGATAGAAGGACGCGAAGAAGTCCTCCTTCCGAAAGGTTCCGTGACTACACCCCACTCAATAAATTCTCATGGAAGTTAAGAACCAGCTGTCAAGACCAAAAGGACTACGATCTCCTCCAAACAAGTGGGATCGAAGCAAGTACTGCCTCTACCATCGTGACCATGACCACGACGTTGAGGAATGCATTCAGCTCCGAGACGAAATTTAGGAGCTCGTCAGAAAGGGGTGGTTGAATAAATTTCTTCGATGCCAACCTGAAGTAGGAGAAGATCGGTCAAAGACGCTGCCGTAACCAAAAGCGGTAAGAAGGTCGGCCGCCTCACAGCATCATTAACATTATCCTTGGGAGGAGCTTGGTACCTCGGCAACTCGTCATTTTCCAGCGTCAAAGCTAAGAGAAGCATGCTCCAAATTGAGGATGCCAGCATGAGATAGAGGAGGTCATCCGGTCTGAGACTTACTGCCCGAGGGAACTCAGAGGAACAATGCCCCCACAATCCTGAAATGGAGATGTGCTGTCCATAACTTTCTTTCGGTAAAATTCTTTTCTTTCAATAATATTATTTTCGGATGCAAAAACTATGTGATGATAGGGAAGAAGCAGTCAATAGTTGTTATGTTAGGAATAAGAGGAGAACATCATCCTAACACGAGCAGGTCAAAGACCTTCGACCTCGATCAGAGATGAGATCTCTCCCGAGCTTCGAAGAACCTCATCCACAGCGCGTTAGGAACAGGAGGAGAACCTCATCCTAATGCGAGCAAAGTCGAAGGCCTTGTTTACCTTAGACGAGATGGAGGGAGAGGTATGGACGATGGTCCGCATGTGCCCCCACAGCCTATTAGGAATAGGAGAGGAGGAGGACCTCGTCCTAATGCGAGCAAAGTCGAAGGCCTCATTCACCTTAGACGAGATGGGGGAGAGGCTGGACGACGGTCCGCATGTGCCCCCATAGCTCATTAGGAACAGAGAAGAACCTCATCCTAACGCAAGCAAAGTCGAAGGCCTTGTTCATCTTAGACGAGATGGGGGGAGAGGCACGGACGATGGTCTGCATGTGCCCCCATAGCCCGTTAGGAATAGGAGGAGAACCTCGTCCTAATGCGAGCAAAGTCGAAGGCCTCGTTCACCTTAGACAAGATGGAGGGAGAGGCACGGACGACGGTCCGTATGTGCCCTCACAGTCCGTTAGGAATAGAAGGAGAACCTTGTCCTAACGCGAGCAAAGTCCAAGTTTGAGCTCCGAAGTCTATAGGAGATAGGATCTCCATCAATCTCAGCTAGAGATAAGATCTCTTCCAAGCGACCACGTCAATGTTGGCCAGAGATGAGATCTCTTCCAAGCGACCAAGACAACCTCGATCAGAGATAAGATTGGAGACAACCTCGACCAGAGATAAGATTAGAGACAACCTCGATCAGAGATGAGATCTCTTCCGAGCGATCGAGACAACCTCGGCCAGAGATAAGATGGACAACCTCGGTCAGAGATAAGATCGAAGACAACCTCAGCCAGAGATGAGATCTCTTTCGAGCGATCGAGACAACCTCGGCCAGAGATTAGATCGGAGACAATCTCGGCCAGAGATAAGATCTCTCCCGAGCGACCGAGTCAACCTCGACCAGGGATAAGATCGGAGACAACCTCATCCAAAGATGAGATCTCCTCCGAGCGACCGCATCAACCTCAGCTGTAGATCAGATCTCTTCCGAGCGCCCGTATTAATCTCAGCTGCAGGAAATGAGATCCCCCCGAGTCGACCTCGACTGTAGGAGAGGAAATTTCTCTCGAGTCAGCCTCGACCGCTGGTGACAATATCGCCTCCGAGGAGCTCAACCTCCGACCTTGACCGCAGGAGGCAAGATCTACTTTAACTTTGGTTGGAGATGAGATCTCTTCCAAGCTTCAACCTGAACCAGCACGGAGCCCAGAAGAGGACTTCGACAATCGCCTCTTCTGCACTCCCTCTCTTCAAGTTTCGAACTCGGGAGTGGGGAGACTATTATTGGAGATAAATCCCGCTCCTGATGAAGTTCAGTTCGATGCTTAGCTTAATACAACTGGTAGCCATGGAAGAGCTTCAACGGTCGGGTCTCAACCGAACTTCTTCAGCCGATCGAACTCTTCAGCGGCCGAGCTCCTTCGAACTTCTCAGTGGCCAAGCTCCTTCGGACTCTCAGCGGTCGAGCCTTAGCCGAACTCCTTCAATCGGCCGAACTCCTCAATGGCCAAGCTTCTTCAGATTTTCAACGGTCGAGCCTTAGCCGAACTTCTTCAATCGATCGAACTCTCCAACGGCTGAGCTTCAGTTGGACTCCCGCGAGAGCCGAACTTCCTCCGCACTCCTCCAACCAAACTTTTTTCGAGCTTTTCCTCAGTCGAACTTCTCTAGAAGTTCGAACTCTTTTGAAATTGATACACACTGAAGTCCACCGATCAATACCTGCTTTCTCAGAGCCACGACTATCAAATCTGGATAAATGATCACCATCAGTCTGCCATAGGCGACGCGATCAAATGACATGACCACCGCTACTGGCGACATCACTCTCTCCGTAACTAGCCCCATACGGCCCACGACCCATCGGTATGGCTATCACTATCCGTCTGACGATGCCTTCCTCTCCGTACCGGACTCTATGCGATCTCGAGCGGCTCACTATCAGACGGTATGGCCGTCACCATCAATCAAGCTCCGCCTATAAAAGGACCCTCCAGATACGCTAACTCTAAGTTCTAAGCTCTCCTCTTCTTCTCTAAACTCTGTCGAACTCATTCCAGAGCACTCCATATCTGTTGGCCGGAACTGATTTGATCGTCGGAGGGTCCTACCGGAGCCATCCCTCACCGACTCCGGACGAAATTTTATTTTGCAGGTCCCCGATGGCGATTTCATCGGCCTCCACTCTAACTGATTTTGGTGATGATTAAATTCTGCACCAATAATATTAATGTGATAAAGTACTCTGATTTCAGTTTTATGCTATTTCTCTTTTGGCTTACCATATCCCATTCTGTTTGCTGATTCTATTCGAACAAGAATTCCGGTCAGCATTGTAATATGATTAGATTAACTCTAAATTATTAATTGAGAGGAGGTCCATCAGTTTAATGATAGGCCAGTCCAACTAGAAAGCAACATGAACAAACACTAAGGTTGAAAGTGGACTCAAGCTGTCCCGAGGCCCATTGGACCAGGCCCGCTTTGATTTGCACTTCGAGCTTGGTCCGAAGCCATTTTGGTTGGATTTGGATCTAGAAATAGAGCCTATTTTTTTTTGGACCAGGCTTAGACAGATCTTTGACCTGGCCCAGGTTCGATCCAAGTCCGAGATTAAAGTTGAGCCCGAAATTTTCAACCCGAGCTTGAGCCCGAAGTTCAGTCTGAATTTAGCCCAGCCTATTTCTCTTTAATTTAAGATTTAAGTCTCTTAAGTTAAAGCCTTAAATTGATTTAGCCAATAAATACAATGCTACAAGCTTGGACAGAGCCAACAAATATGGAAGAAGATATAGAGAATTGAATGATTTGGGTATGTAATTGCTACAGATTATTGTAGCAAATAATGAATAGAGATTTTTTTTTCTTTTTAATAAGTGAAAGAAATCGAGTTAACCTAATATTTGGTCTAAATAATAAATTTGGACTGATCTGATTGAGTTTGGGTTGAGTTCGAGCCTTAAAATTTATTAAATTTTTGGATCTGAGTGTGATCCAAAGTTTGAATAATAATTTTAGATCGGACTCGAGTAAGAGCAAGGCCCAGCCCAGTCCGGGTCATTTTCGATCCTAATAAATACAGATCCGTTCGCTGGTCCTGCCCTTCCAGCATATTTGATTTCCATCACCATCCCATCACATAACCTCCTTCATATAACAAAGAATTAAGTTAGAGTTTTAAAGATAATGATTAGTCAATTGATTGATTAGTTTCTAGTGGGATTAATAGATAAATAGAGAAGAAGTAAAAGAAGAAAAAAAAATAGATTTTTAATTTTTTTTAAAAAATATTTTTTAAAAAATTTAAATCTTTAAAATTTTAATATTTTTTTTAATTTTTAAAATTTAAATCTCTTATGAGCAATCAGTTAGAGGCATGCTTACTAACTGATTTCTGATCAGTATCTCATGAGATTGCTATTTTTGCATCGATTTTCATAAAATTTATTGATAACTTATAATTTATATTATATATAAAATATAATTTTTATTATTTTAATTATTTATAAAATATATAGAATAAATATAATAAAATAAAAATAAAATAAAATATTTTTTTAAAAAAATTGCATCCCGTGTATTGAACGGGGTTACAAGCTAGTTGGTTTTTATGTGGAGCAGTTGAGATGGTATCAATACATATCGGGCGAGGATCCCCTGTGGTGCAAATTTTGCACCGCATGGTGCTGTACAAGACTCGATTATAGTCACGTGGAGAGAAGTAGATCTAATGGTTCTCGTAACAGCCTTTGTCAAGAATCCTAACGGTGCCAATCTCTTTATAAAACGGGCATTAATAACCTCAGACGCACGTCCTCTGCCGTGCCGCTCGCCCTGCATCGTCTACCTCACCATTGCCAGCATCGTGATCAGGTTCGCGTGGGTCAACACCACTTGCTTCTTCCTCATCATCTCCGACGAGTACAGCACCGCCTCCACATTTGATTGGGCAACTCCCGCCACCGGTGGTGCCGCTTCCAGATTGCCGCCCTTCATCGGCTCCTCCGCAGACAACGGAACTCGCCCGGCACCGAGCGGATGGTAAGGATGGTGGGGACGCCGGCGGCGGCGGCGGCGGCGGTCTTGGGACCTTGTTAGGGGCAGCGATGGCGAGCTTGGCGCCTGAGTCGTGGGCCTGCTTGGCTACTTCGGCAGCAGTATTGAGGGGGTTGGTGGTGGTGACGGCCGCACCGGCGGGGAGGACGTCAAGGATAATGGTGGTCAAATCCTCCTGTTCACCAATTATATACTCATACACCTATTTCTCCACGTGGCTAGAAACGACTTTGTACAGCATCCTACGGTGTAAAGTTTACACCATATATCATATTCGGGCCAAATGGAGCTTTGCACGTTAATAAAGTGGTCAAATCCTCTCAGTATGTATATATATATATACATATATACATATATATATATATACATATATACATATATATATATATACATATATATACATATATATATATACATATATATACATATATATATATACATATATACATATATATACATATATATATATACATATATATATATATATACATATATATATATGTGTGTGTGCAGAATCTGATCGACGTCGGATTGAGTTGGAGTTAAGAAAAAAGAGGTCGCCGTCGATGATCTGCAAAATAAAATTTCACTCGGAGTCGATGGTGGTGGTTTTGACAGAATCTTCTGATGATTAAGTTAGCTCTTTTAGCCAACAGAAATGGAGTGCTCAGGCAAAAATTTAATAGAGTTTCGAAAAAGAAAAGAGAGCTTAGAGAAAACGTATCTAGAGGATCTCTTTTTATAGACGAAGCCTATAGCAGACTGATAGTGACGGCCATAACCATTCAATAATGGGCTGCTCGGGGCAACATGGAGTTTGTTATAGAGAGAGGTGTCCGTTGCTATGATGTAGCTGTTCGTCGAGATTTAATAGTCGAAGTTCGGAGGAAGCAGATATTGGTTGGTGAAGAGCTTTGACATACATCAATTCCAGAGGAGTTCGGACTCCTAAAGAAAATACGGCTAGAGAAGATCATTCGGGAGGAATGCTAGTTGAAATCTGAAAGTAATCCGCTGGAGGAATCCGACTGAAGGAGAAGTTCGAAAGGAGTTCGGCTCATGGAGAAATCCGACTGAAAGAAAGGTTCGGAAGGAGTTCGACTCCTGGAGGCATTCAATTGAAGGAGAGATCTAGAAAGAGTTTGGCTCATAGAGGAACTTGACTGAAGGAGAAATCCGGAAGAAGTTTGGCTCCTAGAGGAACTTAACTGAAGGAGAAGTTCGAAAGAAATTCGGCTCCTGTAGGTATCCGACTGAAGGAGAAGTCTGGAAGGAGTTCGACTCTTGGAGGCATCGACTGAAGAGAGATCCGGAAGGAGTTCGGCTCCTAAAGAAAACTTGACTGAAGAAGAATTCGAAAAGGACAGCTCCTGGAGGACTTGACTGAAGGAGAAGTCCGAAAGGATTAGGCTCCTGTAGGCATCTGACTGAAGGAGAGTTCGGAAGGATATGGCTCCTAGAGGCATCGACTGAAGGAGAGTTTCTCTATTGAGGGACCGCTATTGAAGAGGCCTAAGGAAGAAAATCCTGAGAAACTTTGCTGAAGGAAAATTAAAATAGAGTTCTCCTTCCTGGAGGATTCGACTGAAGAGAAGTTGAAGGAGTTTGGCTTTTTATAGGGGTCTCATCCAACATGAAGAGAGAAGGTCCGAAAGAGTTCGGCCTGAGGAATACATCCCTAGAAGAGAGGCTCTTAAGAAATTTGGCTTCTATTAGAAATCCAAGGAGAAGGATTAGAGGTCGAAAGAAAGTTCGCTCCTGAAAGATCCGACTAAGAGGAGAGGTCCGAAAATGTTCGGCTTCTGGAGAACTGACTGATAGAAGCAGGTTCGGAAAGCAGAGCTTTGGCTTAAAAAATTGACTATGCAATTTCAAGGAGTTCGGTCGTGAGGAACTTCGATGAAAGACAAGTCTGAAAGGAGTTCGGCTTCTGAAGGCATCCGACTGAAGGAGAGGTCCGAAGGAGTTTGCTCCTTGACTAGAAATGATCTTGGAGACTTGAGAGGAAGAGATCGGTCGCTGGAAGGCCGACTCCACGAGGACGACGAAAAGAGTTTTTGGCTCCTAGTGGCATTCGACTGAAGGAAAGGTTCGGAAGGAAGCTCTCTAGAGAAAACTCTTGACTGAAGGAGAAATCCAGAAGGAGTTCGACTCTTGAGTTGGAATTTGGCTCTGAGTTCGGAAGGAGTTGTGCACCAGAGAGACATCCTAACTGAAGGAGAGTTTCGACTAAAGAGAGTCGGCTCTTAGGAACTTGAAGGATGGGAGGATCCGAAAGGAGTTTGTCCTCCTAGGAGAACCGAACTGATAGGAAAGAAGGAGGAGGAAAGGAAAAGTCGCATCCGACTGAGGAGATCCGAGGGTGTCCGAAAGAAGAACTTCTGGAAGCATCCGACGAAGGAGAGTCGAAAGAGTTTGGCTTCTGAAGAATCGACTGCCGAAAAGAGGTCCGAAGGGAGTTTGGGCTGAGTTGACTAAATGAGAAGTCGAGGAGTTCTTGAGGCATGGAAGAAAAAATCTGAAGGAGTTCGACTTTGGAGGATCGTGAAGAAGTCCGGAAGAGTTGGCTCAGGAGGACTTGACTTGAAGGAGAAGGTCGAAAGGAGTTTGGAGACTTGACTGTTTGGAAAGAGTTTGGCTCTTGGAGGAACTTGACTGAAGGAAAGTCCGAAAGGAGTTCGACTCCTAATAGACATCCGATTGAAGGAGGTCTAGAAAGAGTTCGGCTCCCTGAGGCATCCGCTGAAGGAAAGGTCTGGAAGGAGTTCGGCTCCTGTAGAAATTTGACTGAAGGAGAGGTCCGGAAAGATATGACTCCTGAGATCGACTGAAGGAGAGGTCCGAAAGAAAAGTTCGGCTTCTGGAGGCATCCGATGAGAAAGATCCGCAAAAGGACTTGCTCCTGGAGGAACTTGACTGAAGCGGAAATTCGGACTGAGAGTCGGCTCTTGGAGACACTTGAAGGAAGAAGTTTGGAGGCTCCTGAAGAAAAGTCTGGAAGAGGAAGGCTCCGAACTGAAGGAGGAGATCCAGAAGGGAGTTCGACTCTGAATTCTGAAGGAGAGTTCGGAAGAAGTTTGGCTCCTAGAGGAACTTGATTCAAGGAAAAAATTCGGAAGAAGTCGCTCCTGGAGGAACTTGACTGAAGGAGAAGTTCAAAAGGAGTTTGGCTCTATAGGCATCCAACTGAAGAAGAAATTTGGAAGGAGTTCGACCATTGGAGGAGTTCAGCCGCTGAAAGAGTTCGGCTAAGGCTCGGTCGCTCGAGGTCGCTGAAGAAGTTTGGCTGGGGTTCGGTCGCTGGAGGAGTTTGGCTAGGTTCGATCGTTGGAGAGAGAATTTCGTCTGAAGCTCTTCCATAATTATCATGCATTGGCTACATTATTAGCTGACTGACTTCGACAGGAGCGAGATTTTATCTCCAACAATGTTCCTCCACTCTTGAGTTTAAAATTAAAGGAAGGGAGTACAAAAAGATGACTGCCGAAGTCCTCTTTCGGATTCTACATCCATTCAGGTGAAGCTCGGGAGATGTTATCTCCAATCGAGGTTGAGGAGATCTTATCTCCTGTGATATTAGAGTTGAAGCTCGAAAGAGCTTAGAGAAGGAAATATCTCTCTCCTGCTGAAGTTGAGCTGGAAGAATCTTAGTCGAGGTTGAAGGATATCTTATCTCCTGAATGGAGCTTCGGGTTGGAGCTTGGGAGAGATCTTTTCTCCATCGAGCGTTGTAGGAATCTTATCTCCTATGAAGGGTTAGAGTTCGAAGAGATCTTATTTTCCTGCTGAAGTTGACGTTTGAAGCTTGGAGGAGATTTCATCTCCAATCGAGGTGAAGCTGAAGCTCGAAAGAGATCTTATCTCCAGCTGAGGGTTGAAGTTAAAGTTGAAGCTCGGGGGAGATCTTATCTCCAGCTGAGGCTGACGTTTGAAGTTAAGCTCAAGAGAGATCTTATCTTCGGTCGAGGCTGATGTTGAAGTTGAAGCTCGGAGAGATCTTATCTCCAATCGAGGTTGAAGTTGAAGCTCAAGGGAGATCTTATCTCCAGCCGAGGTTGAAGTTGAAGTTGAAGCTTGGAAGAGAATTCTGATCCCAGATTTCCACGCTTGCTGCTTGTTGCGGATGCCGAGCTCGTTGTGAACGTCGGGCTTATTATGGACGTCGAACTAGGATCTCTCTTGCAAACCAGGATAAGGTTCTGCCTTTTGCATTTGATGTAGTCAGATTGTTATGGAAAATCACGTGTAAGAATTCTCCACCGAGCTTCTTTCTTCTCCTCGTCTTTGGTCTATGGGATTTCGACCTTTGCTCATGCTAGGACGAGGTTCTCCTCCTATTCCTAATAGGCTGTAGAGATGTATTTAGGATTATTGTCGGGGCCTCTCCTCTCATCTCGTCTAAAATGAATGAGGCCTTCAACTTTGCTCACGTTAGGATGAGGTTTTCCTCCTGTTCCTAACGGGACCATGGGGGCACATAAGGACCGTTGTTCGAACTCTCCTCCCATCCCTCATCTAAATGAACGAGGTCTTCAACTTTGCTCACATTAGATGAGGTTTTCTCTCCTATCCTAACGGCCTGCGAGGGCACAAAGGGCGTTGTCAGGGCCTCCTCTTCTCATCTAAAATGAATGAGGTCTTCGATTTTGCTCACGTTGGGATGAGGTTCTCCTTCTATTCCTAACGGACTGTGGAGGCACATAGGGCAATTGTCAGGACCTCTCTCCCCATCTTATCTAAAATGAACGGGGTCTTCGACTTTGTTCACGTTAGGATGAGGTTCTCCTCCTATTCCTAATAGATTGTGGGGGCTACTTTTGATTGTTTCAGGCCCTCTCCCTCCATCGTCATATAAGTTTTTGCAGGCCAAGACGTAATAATATTGAAATGGAGGATTTTTTCCTATTCTTAAGAAAACTATTGATTGCTTCTCTCTGATAGTACATTCTTAGATTCTTCTAAGTTTCAAGGATCATGGGAGTGTTGTTCCTCCAAACTCCTTCAGACGATTAAGTTTCGGACCGGACGATCTCTTCTACTTCATACGGATCTTCCCAATTTGGAGCAAGCTTCTTCTAACTCTGAAGCTGAGAGATGGCGGCTCGTCGAAGTACTAAGCCCCCCCAGAGATAGCATTGATGATGCCGAGAGGTGGTCGATCTCCTTATTATTTCTCCCTCATTGATGGTTCTAGCTGCGGTAGCACCCTTAGCTGATCTTCTCTTACTTTAGGCTGGCGTCTGTGGAGCACTGAGGAGGGCATAGTTATGAAATCTTCTGGGGGAAACTTTTTTGCGCCCTTCCATCGGAGCTTCTTTGACGATGAGCTCGAGGAGGAGTTCGGGCTCGCTTGCGCTCAGGGGGAGTCCGTGAGCGCAATCGAATTTCATTCGGCCCTCCATTAGTCGTGGGTTTACTAGACTCGTCCGTCTGCCACTCTCCTGTGGCTCTCTCATCTCTTAATTTGAAGGTTTCTTTCGCTCGGGCATATCCTTCAGTCTGAGCTAGCAGATCGATAAAGTTTCTGGGGTACTTCTTCTCCACGAAGAATAACAAATCATTCTTCTAAAGGCCGTCCTTGAGTGCGGCCATTGCAACAGACTGGTCCAAGTTTCGGACCTCCAATGCAGCAACGTTAAATCGAGTGATATAAGCCCGGATAGATTCCTCCTTCTTCTGCTTGATGTTCATCAGAAAATTCGAACCTCGGCACGGACGTTGGCTGCTGACGAAGTGAGCCATAAATTGATGGCTCATCTGATCAAAGAAGAAGATCGTACCCGATTTTAATGTCGAGTACCAGTTTCTTGCTACTTTTTTTAAGGTAGATAAAAAAGCTCGACATAAGATGGCGTCTGATGCACCATGGAGCAGCATCATAGTCCAGAAGGCCTCTAAGTGATCGACTGGATCAAAGGTTCTGTCATAGCTTTCAAACCATGAGAAGCTCAAAGTTCGATGGGATGGGCTCTTGCATAATTCAGGGAGAGAAAGAAAGATCAATGTGGACGTCGTCATGGTGGACCGGGGTGACATGGCCGAGCTTCTCAATCCGTTGATCCATCTTTCGTAGTTTCTGATCGAGGATGTCATCTCGATTGCAGACCTTGGAAGGCTTTCGACTGTAGATGGGGAAGGTTTCTTCCAAAGAAGAATCACGATCCGAGCAAAGATCCTCTGCTTTCTATTTCTCCTTCCTTGGGGTGATGGGTATGCTAGCCCAAGTTTTCCTCCTTGGAATCAATTTCTGACATCCTGACGGTGGATTTTTTGGTGGAACCACCACCGAGGGCTGCCGCATGGTCTGCACTATTTCAGTGAGACCTTGAACCCGCTACATTAGTAGGTTAAACTGCTCCGAGTCTACTATGGCTGTCGGTGGAGGAGGAGGTTGAAGCGTCGGTGATGGAGCAGGGACAGACGGATCTGGTCCAAATCTGACGGTAGATCTCTGGGTAGTCGCCCTATTTGGAGGCATTTCTCGAAATTAAGGAAGAGAATGGAGATGAACCTTGAAGAAGAAGATCCACAGAGTCGACTGAGCACTTCTTTAAGAATAAGGGTACCTCAGGAGCAGCAGGCCCTTCCTCTAGCGCTAATTCTGTTGGTACAGAATCTGATCGACGTCGGATCGAGCTGGAGTTGAGGAGAAAGAGATTGCCACCGGTGACCTACAAAATAAAATTTCGCTCAAAGTCGGTGGTGGTGGCTCCGGTAGGACCCTCCAACGATTAAGTCAGCTCTTCTGACCAACAGAAATGGAGTGCTCAAGCAAGAATTCAACAGAGTTTTGGGAAGAAGAGAGCTTAGAAAAAATATATCTGGAGGATCTCTTTTTATGAACGGAGCCTATAGCAGACTGATAGTGATGGCCGTAACCGTCCAATAGTGGACTGCTCGGGGCCACATAGAGTTTGTTATGGAGAGAGTTGTCCATTGCCATGATGTGGCCGTTTGTTGAGATTTAATAGTCGAAGTTCAGATGAAGCAGACGTTAGTTGGTGAAGAGCTTAGACATACATCAATTCTAGATGAGTTCGGACTCCTAAAGAAAATACAACAAGAGAAGATCATCCAGAAGGAATGCTAGCTAAAATCTGGAAGTAATCTGCTCAAGAAATCTAACTGAAGGAGAAGTTCGGCTCCTGTAGGCATTCGACTGAAGGAGAGGTCCAGAAGGAGTTCGGCCGTTGGAGGAGTTTGGCCGCTGGAGGGGTTTGGCTAAGGCCTGATCGCTCAAGGAGTTTGGTCGCTGGAGAAGTTCGACCGTCGGAGGAGAATTTTTGATCGAAGTTCTTCCATGATTACTAGTTGCATTAGGCTAAGCATCAAGCTGAACTTCGATGGAAGCAAAATTTATCTCAAATAATATATATATATATATATATATATATATAATTTTAAATTTTAAATCCGTCTCTGGTCTACTTTGTTACTAGGACTGGCAACAAATCAAGCTGGCTAATCTTTGTACCCATCTCGCAATTAGAAATCTCATATCAGTATCCATCCTGTATCCATCTTAAGTTGGATTAAATCGAATAAAATTAGAGGTGTAATTGAGCCAAATCAAATAGCTGGAAGCTCGGTTTGACTTGACTCAAAATACTTAAATTTAAAACTCGGCTCGAGATCAATCAAAGTTTAATATCTTAAGCTTGTACTTATATCGATAAAAAATAGATAAAACTCAAAAATGACTCGATCCAACTCTAATATCAACGGAGCCATACTCGAGCTTAAGTTCGAACTTAAAATCAAATCTTGACTTATAAATATAATATTTATTTTTATTTATAATATATAAAATCAAATCTTGACTTATAAATATAATTTTTATTTTTATTTATAATATATATATTATAAATAAAAATAAATATTATTAAAAATATATATAAACTTGAATAGGTTTGTGAACTTCTAAGTCGAGAATTCTATTACTCGAGTTTGATCAAAAAATTATTTAAGATAGTCAAACTCGATAATAACCGAGTCAAATTGAATGCGAGTAGCTCACGAGTAGCTCAACTTATTTATACCTTAAAGTAAAATAAATATTATGGGTTGGATTGGACCAACAAAATAAATTGAGTTGGATTGAATAAAAAATTTATCATATAAATATTTTAAATAATTATAGTATTAAAAAATATTTAAATAACTAAAATTATATCATATTGGATCTGTGGTGAGCATTTTTGAACTCATTTTGGATATTTTATCTAAAACCCCATCCTGGTGTTTAAACGGTTGAGTTTAATCAGATATTCTAAGAATCAGAACATATTGGCATGGCCAGAGACCACGTAAAGCGTACGTTAAGGTGTCGGCAAGTACCTGTCTATTGAATTTTTATTTTTATTTTTTTAAAGAAATGCGAACTCCCTGGAACCGGAATCCGACAGTTTAAAACTGAGGCTCCTCGTAATATGATGCATCTCCGCATCATGATAAACATATTGTCACTATGATCTTTTACCCAAATTAATTCTGTCAAACCCTACAACTTCAGTTTGCATTAGTAAGTAACATATCAGCAATTAATTTTCGTATGAACATAGAAAGTGTGATAGAAAATATAAACTCTCTCTATGAGAGTAACTCACCCTATCAAATTCTTTTTTTAACATTGTCATGTATCATCTTTCTTTCTGATCTTTGCTCGTCCTTTCTCATTTTTCTATGTCTATGTAGGCAGTATTAATGCTGATATTAATTTAAAAAATAATTTTTTTATTATTTTTATTTAAATAAGTTATAATATTATTTTAATTTTATAATTCATAATGTGATTCTTATAAAATTTTTATAATATATTTTTATAATATAAAAATATAATAAATTTTTAAAATTAATATTTATAAGTTTTAACTAAAATTTAAATTTTTTTAAAAATTAATACTATGTATGCAAGAATAATTTATATAACAAAGTAAGCCTTTTGAAAAATATTCTATCAGCTAAAAATATCGATTGAAGTAGATGAAATAACATACATATATAATGTAAATAATATAATATTATTTAAGCTCCAATAATTTTTGTCTTGATCTTTTTTTTATAATTTTTTATTTATTTTTACTTTTTTAGTAGCATATAATAAAAATAATGCACATCAAGATGACATCAACAACCATGTGGATGAAAATGGTATATATTAACTTATTAGTTGATATTTATTTTTCTATTGATGTGATGTAATAAAATTATATGAAATGAATATCGGAGAAGATTAGACTGAAGAATCTAACCATAGCAATATTACAGATGAATCTGAAGGTATATTTTTACTATCTCTAACAAAATAATATATAGCATTAATTAATGTCTTTATATTTAAATCTAAGCTAATTTAATTCATATATTTTGTAATTTTATTTGAAGATGAATTTGAGTCCGCTGGAGTTGAAAGTGAAGGTATCTTCTCATATATCTATTAACTTAAGTTGATTTAATTAATTTCTTATTATATGATTCTTAAATATAGTGCATTATGATTGTGCATGCAATTGAACAGGATATTGGGACATTAAATTAACTTAAGTTGATTTAATTAATTTCTTATTAATTAACTTAAGTTGAATTAATTAATTTCTTATTATATGATTCTTAAATATAGTGTATTATGATTGTGCATGCAATTGAACAGAATATTGGGACATTGAAAATTCAACATGAAAATATAAAAAGTGCAAGGCATTGATGTGGTACAAAGAAAGAATGTGGAAGGAATTTCACTCAAACAAATCACAATTCTTCATATGTTGTGGGAATGAAAAAGTTAAACTTGCTAAGTTAAGAAATCCTTCGAAAATTCTGAGCAACCTTCTTCACAAGAACGATGCTAAAAGCAAGTATTTCACTAATCATATTCGCATATTCAATATGATGTTCTCATTTACATCAATGGATGGGCAAATTGATTCGACTGTAAATGAAGGGAGGGGACCCAATGTGTTCAGATTATATGGTGAAATTTATCACTTGATTGGAAGCTTACTGCCTATACAGGGTGAATCTCCTAAATTTGTTGAACTATATATATATATATGATATTGAAAATGAGATCTCAAATAGAATGCATGCTGTTAGGTATGTATTTTTTAAAATTTAATAAGCTATCTATTGCTTTATTATAAAATCATGTAAATGCAGGTATTAACTTTGCACATGCATATTTTGAATGTTTCAAAATGAATGATGATCTTAATTCATTAGATGTTAAAATTGTTGCTGACCTGAAGAGGATGCTTGATAAAAATAATGTACTTGCTAAATCATTCGGGATGGTTAGAGATAAGATATTTCAAATGTAAAATTAAGGCTAATTAGAAGTAGAGGTTGAGATGGAGAGACATATAATCTTTCTATAGCATCTGAGATTGCAGCACTGATTGTTGGAGACTTTAAAAGCTCTCCTGGTTCTAGAGATATTATAGTTGAGACATAATCTGGCATATTGAAACGTATTTTATGAATTAAATCCATCTTACCTTCCTTTGCAATATTCTTTATTATTTTTTTATAGAAAAGATGGATATAGAGACAATATTCTACTAAGAGAATCAAACAAGTCTTTCTCAAATGTCAGAAAATATGTTACCATGGGATAGTTTTTTGCCTACAAGATTCAGGATAGGAAGAAAGAAGCTACAACCATATTGTCATCCACAAGGTTGTTCCTACAATTCATTGTCGATGCTTATATAATGATTGAGTCATCACATTTATCTTGAATATGGGCTAATCAAAAGAATTTAAGAGTAGAAATGTACAAAGGGCTATCAGAAGCTATTTTTAGAGGAGAAATAGACCCTTCTTCAACAGAAAAATGTGCCATTCTGCCTTCATCATTTATTGGAGGTCCTTGACACATGTTTCAAAACTATTAGATGTTATGGTAATATGCAAATGGGCTGGTTATTCTGATTTGTTCATCACTTTCACTTGCAATCCAAAATGGCCAAAAATTAAAAGATTTATGAAAAAGAAGAACCTTAACCCCAAGGATCGACCCAATACCCTTGTCAGGATATTCAAGATTAAACTTGAGCAATTGATAAAAGATTTAAAATAGAATAAGATTTTTGGAAGGGTGAAAGCCGGTATGTCTTTGCTTATCTTTAGTACTTGACCTTCAAAACTATATGAGATGCTCATATTTTTCCATATATTATGCTAAATATACATGATAATATTATTTATAATTATTTTTTCATGAACCTTTTTCATAGAATATTGATTATTATAAATTAACAATAGAGCAATAATGAATTACAATTTTTTCATACTGCAGCGATATAAATTACCAAGTTCCAAAAGCATGGATTATCTTATGCTCATATATTACTTTTTTTACATATTGAGGACAAATATCCTGTAGGAGAAGACATTGACAATATTATCTCAACTGAGATACCCAACAAAAAAATAAATCCAGAGTTGTATGAAGTTGTTACAGATTTGATGATGCAAGGCCCTTACGGTGATTCTTACAGACAATCTCTAGGTATGAAAGATGGAAAGTGTTCAAAACACTTTCCAAAGAAATTCATTGACATATTTGGATGAAGATGGCTATCCTCTTTATAGGAGAAGAGATAATAGAATGGTTTTTGAAAAGAAAGGTGTTCTATTAGATAATAGGTATGTGGTTCCATACAACCTATATCTTCTACTCAAGCATCGTGCACATATAAATGTTGAATGGTACAATCAGTCAAGATCAATAAAATATCTTTTTAAATATGTCAATAAAGGACATGATCATGTCATTGCGGCATTTTATAAAGCCACTAGACAAGATGGATTGCAAGGAGAAATGGAAGAAATTAAAATATACTATGATTGTTGATACATATCTCCATGTGAGGCAGTACGAAGGATTTTTGGATTCGATATTCATTATAGACACTCTCCTGTTGAATGGTTATCTTTTCATCTTCCAAATGAGTAGTGTTGGATATAAACCCCACTCCCACCGAAGTCTAGTTCAATGCTCAGTCTAATGCGACCAGTAGCCGCAGAAGAGCTTCAGCAGATGGACTTCAGCTGAACCCCCAGCGGTTGAGCTTCTTCTAATCCGTTCAGTCGATCGAACTACTTAGCTACCGAGCTCCTTCGGACTCCTCAGCCATCGAGCTTCTTCGAACCCGTTCAGCCAACCATTCTGATCGGACTTCTTCGAAAACTGGACACACCCCAGACACCCTTCTGATGGACTTCTTCAGGAGTCGGACTCCTCCCTGACAGCCCCTTCGGTCGACCGAGCTCCTACCGAACTCCCTTCAAGCTTCCTCCTCGATCGAACTTCTTCGAGAGCTGGACACACCCCAGACACCCTTCTGACGGACTTCTTCAGGAGTCGGACTCCTCCTTGACACCCCCTTCGGCCGACCGAGCTTCTACCGAACTCTCCAACGACCAAGCCTTAGCCGCGTATCTCCAGCTAGACGCCTATGGGAGCCGAACTCTTTCTAAGCTTCCTCTTCGGGAGTCCAAACTCCTCCGAAATGGGCACACGACGAAGACCTTCAATCCTTCATTCGGCTGGCTCTGCAGCCATCACCATCAGTCCACCGTAAGTGATAGCGATCTGCTATAAGACGGCGATGGCTGTCACCATCAATCACCGCAGACGATACCTTCCTATGAGACTGACTCCACCGAACCTCGAGCGAACCGTCAGCACGTGGCTGCAGCTGTCACCATCAAGCTCTGCTATAAAAAGGATCCTCCAGATACGTTAATCTCGAAACTCTGATCTCTAAGCTCTCCTCTTCTTCTCCAAGCTCCGAAACTCATTTCGAGTACTCCATTTCTATTGGCCAAAGCTGACTTGATCGTTGGAGGGTCCTGCCGGAGCCACCTCCCACCAACTCCGGATGGAACTTTATTTTGCAGATCTCCAATGGCGACCTCATCGGCCTCCACTCCAGCGGACTCCGATAACGATCGATTTCTGCGTCAACAGATTGGTGCTAGAGGAAGGGCCCGGCGATGATTTCTCTCTTAAAGGGAGCCGAGGTTCCTTTGTTCTTAAAGGAGTGCTCGACAATGATTTCTCTCTTTCCACTCCAGAGATCTCTCTTCTTCCTCTTTCGAATTCCTTTCTAAAAAAAGATGCCCCCAGGAGAGCCTCGACCTGGCGATCGACGGCCTCCGCAGCCCGATCCCGTTCGGATCCATCCGCTCCCGCTCCAGTCCCGACGACCCAAGCTCGCTCTGTAGCCGTGGTGGATGTGGAGCATGTCAACCTGCTTGTCCAGTAGGTTCGTGGTCTCACGGAGTAAGTGCAGGCGGTGCAAGCCATGCACCAGCAGGCCCCAGTATCGACTCAATCGGCGCGGGATTCTTCAGAGCTATGTGGTCCAGTCCAGGGGTGATCGACATGAGCTACCCGACCTTCAATCCCCAGAAGAGGAAGGCAACGAAGGGAGAGCCCCTGCTCGGATCGTGGCTCGACCCAAGGTGAATCTTCGCACTCATTCAGCAAGAAGACCTTGGAGATCAGAGACCGCGAAGATCTCCTGGATCAAAGGCTCTTAGAAATGAGCCGACGAATCGAAGAACTTCGTCACACTCCCTCCTCATGCGGTAATGACATCAGCACTGACCCTCCTTTTTCATAGAAAATCATGTAGAAATCGATCCCATAAAACTTTAAGCTCCCGCAGTTCGAGAGCTACGATGGAACCACCGATTCGATCGACCACTTGGAAGCCTTCCAAATAATAATGCTGCTTCATAGTGCGCTAGACGCTATCCTGTGCCAGGCTTTTCCCTCTATCCTTAAAGGGGCCGTCGAAAACTGGTACTCGATGCTTAAGTCGAGTACCATCTTATCGTTTGACCAGATGAGTCAACAGTTTGTGGCCCACTTCATCAGTAGTCGGTGTCGACGTCGAGGTTCCCCCCAGCGTCGAAGTTCTTCCCGATGATGACGATTTCACAACTACGCTCCCCTTAACGCCCCGAAAACTCAAGTACTGATGAAGATCCGAGAGCGATTTTCCAGATCGGAGAGAATGCATTCCCATCCTAGCAAGCGCAATCCCAATAAGTTCTGTCTTTACCATCGCGACCACGATCATGACACTGAGGAGTGCATCCAACTCCAGAACGAGATCGAAGAGCTCGTCAGGCGAGGCAGACTTAGCCGATTTCTATGAAGGCAGCCTGAGGAGAAGGAAGATCGACCGAGAGCGTTACCGCCAGGTGGGGAAGACTAGTAAGAAGATCGGCTGCCCCTTGGCATCATCAATACTATCTTAGGGGGACCTCAGTAAGGGAAGACCAGCAGATCCGGAGGATCGCGGAGCCCGTGGCCTTCACCGAGGAGGACGGTTAGGGAATCCAATTTCCACACAACGACGCGGTTGTAATTTTTTTGAATATTGCTGACTACGATGTACGCCATATTTTGGTAGATAATGGAAGCTCGGCCGACGTGTTATTTTACGATGCCTTCTCAAAAATATCCCTGCCTAACGACCGCTTGGGGCTGATGAATTCTCCACTGGTAGGGTTTGCTGGCAATGCCGTACCAGTCGAAGGCATAATAACATTGATCGTAGCGACAGGGCAACGCTCGAAGCTGGCCAAAGCTCGGATCGACTTTCTAGTCGTAAGGACCCCGTCCGCCTACAATGCGATCCTTGGCCGATCTGGTCTAAATGCACTCTGGATGGTCGTGTCAACCTATTATTTGAAGATGAAATTTCCGACGAGTCATGGGGTTGGAGAAGTCAGAGGAGACCAGGCTCTGACGAGGCACTGCTATTCGATCGCCCTGCATAAGGAAGATCAGCTCGACCCTTATCTTATTGATGGACTGGATGTCCGTGATGACCTCACTGAGGAGCGGGGCGAGCCTACGGAGGACCTCATCTCTATGCCCTTGAATGACGGAAACTCAGAGCACGTGGTGCAGATCGGCTCTAACTTGACGGCCGAGGTTCGAAAGCAGCTCGTCGCTTTCCTCAGAAGAAATACGAACATCTTTGTCCGGACCCCAACGGATATGCTGGGGATCGACGCTGAGGTCATGGAACATCGGCTGGCCGTCGATCCGAGATATCGGTCGATAAGAGAAAAGCTGCGCCACCACGTCCCAGAAAGGTAGAAAGCGATCGCCGAAGAAGTAGACAAGCTTCTCAAAGTCGGATTCATCCGGGAGGTTAACTATCCGATCTGGGTCTCGAACGTAGTTCTTGTCAAGAAAGTGAATAACAAGTGGAGGATGTGCGTCGACTTTAAAAAGCTGAACAAGGTCTGCCCGAAGGACAGTTACCCCCTACCCAAGATCGATCAGCTGGTGGATGCAACCTCGGGCCATGAGCTCCTCACCTTCTTGGATGCCTTTTCTGATTACAACTAGGTACGCATGGCGCTCGAGGACGAAGAGAAGACCACCTTCATTACGGACCGAGGTCTTTATTGCTACAGGATCATGCCTTTTGGACTCAAGAATGCAGGAGCTACATACCAGCATTTGGTTAATAAGGTCTTCAAGAAGCAGATCGGCTGCAACATGGAGGTGTACGTAGATGATATGCTCATCAAAAGTCGAGCTTCAATAGACCACCTGGCCGACCTTGAAGAGACCTTCGATGCACTCAGGAAGCATAAGAGAAGCTGAACCCAACCAAATGTGCCTTTGGTGTGACCTCCGAAAAATTTCTCGGGTTCATGGTGTCGAGGTGCGGAATCGAGGCAAACTTCCAAAAAAATCTAAGTCATTCGAGAAATGACCATTCCAAAGATGATCAAGAAAGTTCAGCACCTGATCGAAAAGGTGGCATTCCTAAATCACTTCATTTCAAGGTCGATCGAATGATGCATGCCCTTCTTCGAGGTTCTCAAGCGACCGAAGGACTTCTACTGGACGGCGGAGTGCCAATAGATATTCAAAAAGCTTAAAAACTACCTCGGCACACCCCCGCTACTGGCAAAGCCCAAGTTCGGGGAAGAATTATTCCTATATCTAGCTATCTCTCCGGTGGCCCTGGCGGCAGTCCTGGTCAGGGAAGAAGCAAAGATGCAGCAACCGATCTACTACGTGAGTCGAGTCCTGAGAAACGTGAAGATCAGGTACTCTAGGTTAGAAAAACTAACTTACTATCTTCTAATTGCTGTCAAAAGGCTTCGATCTTACTTTCAGGAGCACACCATAATGGTCCTCACGGACCAATCAATAAGAGCAGTTCTCCACCGAGCAAATGCTTTCGGAAGAATCGCAGAATGGACAATCGAGCTCATAGAGTTCAACATCAACTACCGACCCAGGCCATCGATCAAAGCTCAGATACTGGCGGATTTTGTGCTAGAATGCACCATTCCAATTGAAGTCGAGCTTGAATCAAGCGGGATCGACGCCAGAGCGAGGCCGAAGTTCAACGAAGTCGAGCTATCACAGTCGAACCTCCTCGAAGAGAGCGCCGACCTCTCTGAAGGTTCCTGGGCTCTGTACGTGGATGGTTCGTCCAACTCCATTGGAGCTGGTGCGGGGCTGATCTTGGTCAGCTCCGAAGGAGTCGTTGTCGAGTACGCACTGCGTCTCGAGTTCTTCGCGACCAACAATGGGGTCGAGTATGAAGCACTGATCGCCGGATTAAAGATAGCAAGAGAATTAAAAATAGATCGACTTCGAGTCTATAGCGATTCTCAATTGGTGGTTGGTCAAGTTGGCGGTAGCTATGAGGCACGGAAGGAAAGCATGGTGAGGTACCTCGAGAAAGTGAAGAGTTTGATCCTGGCCTTCGACAGTTTCGGCATTTAGCACATCTCGAGGGTGGAAAATGCAAGGGCCGATCTTCTCTCCAAGTTGGTAGCTTCAACGCCGGCCGAACTGCCCAAAGAAGTATTTTTGAAAACTTCGAAGTGCCCAACCACAGAGAAATCTCAGGCCATCTTGCAGAAGGAATTCGAGCCCAGTTGGATCGACCCATTGATCGCCTATCTTCAAGAGGGGGTCCTTCTCCGCGATCAAAAGGAAGCTCGGAAGCTCAGAAATCAGGCCTCTCGCTATGTCTTATACGAAGGCAGGTTGTATAAGAGGTCGTACTCCCTTCCATTGCTGAGATATCTCCAACCTTCAGAGGCCAATCTCGCACTATGGGATGTGCACGAAGGACTCTGCGGAAGTCACATAGGAGCCAGGTCCCTATCGCAAAAACTACTTCGGCAGGGGTACTACTGGCCGACTTTATTTTGCGATTCCATGGAATATATAAAGAGGTGCGACCGCTGTCAGAAGAATGCCAGCATGTAGAGGCAGCCGATATCCGAACTCACTCCGCTCAGCTCACCCTGGCCGTTTGCACAGTGGAGAATGGATATACTCGACCCCTTCCCAACGGCATCTGGGCAGCGAAAGTTCCTCCTGATCGCGATCGACTACTTCACCAAGTGGGTCGAAGTCGAACCACTCACGAAGATTACCGAGGCCAAGGTGCAGGACTTCATTTGAAAGTCACTAGTCTGCCGGTTTGGCTGCTCTGAATCTTCATAACCGACAATAGGCGACAGTTTGCCGGGGCGAGGTTTGCCGAGTTCTGTGAAGGACTAAACATCTTCCACCGCTTCAAATTGGTGGCTCACCCGCAGGCCAATGGGGAAGCTGAGATAACCAACTAGACCCTGCTGCAAGGAATCAAAGTGAGACTCGATAGGGCAAAAGGAGCCTGGATGGACGAACTCTACCATGTCCTCTGGGCATACCGAACTACCCAGAGGATGCCAACCGAAGAAACACCCTTCGCCTTGGCCTTCGGTACTGAGGTAATTATCCCAATCGAGCTTAAGCTCCCATCTGCACGAGTCGTGAGCTTCAGCGAGCAGCACAACCCCCAGGACCTCAGAGTCAACCTCAATCTTCTGGAAGAAAAAAGGGAGGAAGCCCGCGTCCGGATGGCAGCCTACAAACAGAAGGTGGCTCAGTACTACAACTCCAGGATTAAAAATAAGACATTCAGAGTGGGAGACTTAGTACTCCGATGAGCTGCTGTCGCTCAGTCTCAGAGTCAAGAGAAGCTCACCCCAAACTGGGAAGGCCCGTATGAGGTGACGAAGGTCGTCCGATCCGGAACTTATCGTCTGAAGGAACTCAGAGGGATAGTGCTTTCCCGACCATGGAACTCAGAAAATCTAAGGATGTATTATCAGTAGACTTTCTTTAAAAACTCCTTTGCTCTGCATTATTGATTTCTAGCACAAGGATTACGTCATGGCAGGAAAGAAATGAGCAAAAGTAGACAACAAGGAACAGGAGGAGAACCTCGTCCTAATGCGAGCAGGTCAAAGACCTCTAAACCTCGACTGTAGGAGACAAGATCTCCCTTGGGTCAACATCGACCGTGGGAAATAAAATCCTTCCAAAGTCGAAGGCCTCGTTCACCTTAGACGAGATGGAGGGAGAGGCTCGAACGACGGTCCGCATGTCCTTCCAAAGTCGAAGGCCTCGTTCACCTTAGACGAGATGGAGGGAGAGGCTCGAACGACGGTCCGCATGTGACCCCACATCTCGTTAGGAATAGAAGGAGAACCTCATCCTAACGCGAGCAAAGTCGAAGGCCTCGTTCATCTTAGACGAGATGGGGGGAGAGGCTCGGACGACGGTCCGCATGTGCCACCACAACCCATTAGGAACAGGAGGAGAATCTCATCCTAATGCGAGCAAAGTCGAAGGCCTCATTCACCTTAGACGAGATGGGGGAAGAGGCTCAGACGATGGTCCGCATGTGCCCCCATAGCCCGTTAGAAATAGGAGGAGAACCTCATCCTAATGCGAGCAAAGTCGAAGGCCTCGTTCACCTTAGACGAGATGGGGGGAGAGGCTCGGACGATGGTCCGCATGTGCCCCCATAGCCCATTAGAAATAGGAGGAGGACCTTGTCCTAACGTAAGCAAAGTTGAAGGCCTCGTTCACCTTAGACGAGATGGGGGGAGACGGACGACGGTCTGAATGTGCTCCCATAACCTGTAAGAAATAGGAGGAGAATCTCATCCTAACGTAAGCAAAGTCGAAGGCCTCGTTCATAAAGAACGAGATGGAGGAAGAGGCACGGACGACGGTCCATATGTGCCCCGATAGCCCGTTAGGAACAAGAGGAGAACCTCATCCTAACGCGAGCAAAGTCGAAGGTCTCGTTCACCTTAGACGAGACGGAAGAAGACGGACGATGGTCTGAAGGTGCCCTCATAGCCCGTTAGGAACAGGAGGAGAACCTCGTCCTTATGTGAGCAAGATCGAAGTTAGGAACAGGAGGAGAACCTCGTCCTAACGCAAGTATCCGCATCAACTTCAACCTTGGTTGGAGGTAGGATCTCTCCCGAGCGACCGTGTCAACCTCGGCTAGAGAGCTTCAACTTCGACCTTGGCTAGAGATAGGATCTCTCCCGAGCGATCGTGTCAACCTCGACTAGAGTGCTTCAACTTCGACCTCGACTAGAGATAGGATCTCTTCCGAGCGACCGTGTCAACCTCTGCTGGAGAGCTTCAACTTCGATCTCGGTTGGAGATAAGATCTCTTCCGAGCGACCATGTCAATCTCGACTGGAGAGCTTCAACTTTCACTTTGGCCAGAGATAAGATCGAAGACGACCTCATCCTGAGATCAGATCTCTTTCGAGTGCCCGCAACGACCTCGACTGAAGGAGACAATGTCATTCCGAGGAGCTCAACCTCCGACTTTGATTGCAGCGGACGAAGCCTCCCTCAACCTTAGCTGGAGATGAGATCTCCCCCGAGCTTCGACCTAGACCAGCATGGGGCTCAGAGAAAGACTTTGGCAATCGTCTTTCCTGCACTCCCTTCGTTCAAGTTCCAAACTCGGGAGTGGGAGGGCTAGTGTTGGGGATAAACTCCGCTCCCATCGAAGTCTAGTTCGATGCTCAGCCTAATGCGACCAGTAGCCGCAGAAGAGCTTCAGCCGAACCCCCAGCGGCCGAGCTTCTTCTAACCCGTTCAACCGATCGAACTACTTAGCTACCGAGCTCCTTCGGACTCCTCAGCCGTCGAGCTTCTTTGAACCCTTTCGGCCAACTGTACTACTTAGCGGCCGAGCTCCTTCTGACTCCCCAACCGTCGAGCTCCTTGGACTCCTAGCAGTCGGGCTCTAGCCGAACTCAAACCGCTGAGCTTCAGTCAGACTTCCGCAAGAGCCAAACTCTCTCCGCATCGTTACAGCCAGACGTCTATGGAAGTCGAACTCCCTCTAAGCTTCCTCTCCAACCGAACTTCTTCGGAAGTTGGACACACCCTAGACACCCTTCTGACGGACTTCTTTAGGAGCCAGACTCCTCCCTGACATCCCCTTCGGCCGACCGAGCTCCTACCGAACTTCCTCCAAGCTTCCTCTCCGACTGGACTTCTTTGGGAGCTGGACACACCCTAGACACCCTTCTGATGGACTTCTTCAGGAGCCAGACTCCTTCCTGACACCTCCTTCGACTGATCGAGCTCCTACCAAACTCCCCAGCGGCCAAGTCTCAGCCGCGTACCTCCAGCCAAATGCCTACGAGAGCTGAACTCTTTCCAAGCTTCCTCTTCGAAAGTCCGAACTCCTCCAAAATGGGCACACGATGAAGGCCTTCAACCCTTCATTTAGTTGGCTCTGCAGCCATCACCATCAGTTCGCCGTAAGCGATAGCGATCTGCTATCAAGCGGCGATGGCTGTCACCATCAACTCACCGCAGACGGCACCTTCTCGTGAGACTGATTCCATCGAACCTCGAGCGGTCCATCAGCACGCGGCTGCAGCTGTCACCATCAAGCTCCGCTATAAAAATAATCCTCTAGATACGCTAATCTCGAAACTCTGATCTCTAAGCTCTCCTCTTCTTCTCCAAGCTTCGAAACTCATTCTGAGCACTCCATTCCTGTTGGCCAGAGCTAACTTGATCGTTGGAGGATCCTACCGGAGCCACCCCCCCACCGGCTCCAGATGAAACTTTATTTTGCAGGTCCTCGACGGCGACCTCATCGGCCTCCACTCCAGCAGACTTCGACGATGACCAGTTTCTACGTCAACAAGTAGATTATTGTGTTTGGGGATAATGACTCAATTGATTCTATCATGAACTGACGTGGTGTAAGATAATCAATGTTCTTAGCATGAATGGAGGCCAACAAAAAATATGAAGGGGCAAGATGGTTGACTTATGCTAAATTTCCTACAAAATTTAGATATAATCAATCTTTATGAGAATGCAAGAAAGCGTGGCTTTTCCATTGGAAGAATCTTTTACGTTCCTCCAAGTACTGGAGAAATTTACTATGAAAGGATTATGTTGACCAAAGTAAATGGCACTACATGCTATGAAGATATACGAACTGTTAATGGTATTCAATATTCTTTTTTTAAAGATGCATGTTATGCATTAGGTCTAATAGATGATGACAAAGAATATATTGATAGCATAGCAGAGGCAAGCTTTTGGGGTACTGAAAATTACTAAAGAAGTCTCTTTACAATCTTATTATTATCAAACTCCTTATCAAGGCCTGAATTTATCTAGCAAAAGATCTTGCATTATTTAACAGAAGATATTTTTCAAAGACCAAGAAGGCTTCTTCAACATGATGGTATGGAATACAGAAAAATTTATTTTCTTATAGTTTATGTTATGGAATGCATAAAAGTTTATTTTTCTATAGTTTGTTTAACCTTTTCTATCTAGATACATATACATATACTTATTATTCTATTGCTATGAATTGCAAGCATCTTCATATGAATACTATAGATATTGTTCCAATTTTTTTCTTCAGTTTTAAGCATTGTAGCCAACCAAAAAAAAGGTTGTTAACTAAAAATTTTTATTTCATATATTCAGGATTGCAGCTCGGTGAGGTTGAACTAAAAAATCATGCACTTGCAGAAATTAAAAATATTTTATGCAACAATGATAAAAGTCTACATGATTTTCCTCTAATGTCTTTTCTAGATATGATGTATCTTTTAAAAGCACAGAATAGACTTATTAATGATAAGCTCCGATATGACAAATTATATTTGGCTAAAGAGCATGAAAGATTACTATGTAATCTTACAGATGGGCAAAGAGGAGTGTATAACACAATTATGCATGCTATTGTAAGTAAAGAAGGTAGAATTTTCTTTGTCTATGGATATGGTGGCATTGGAAAAATATTCATTTGGAAAACCCTCTCTGTAGCTCTGCAATCTAAAGGGGATATAGTTATCATAGTTGCATCAAGTGGAATAGCATCATTTCTTACTCCCAAAGGAAGAATAGCACACTCCAGATTTGCAATTCCTTTGAATCTGAATGAAGACTCAACATGCAACATTAAACAAGAAAGCCAGTTAGCCAAATTGATAATAAAATCTAAGCTCATTATTTGGAATGAAGCTCCTATGATTCATAGATATTGTTTTGAAGCATTGGATAGGAGTTTAAGAGATATTCTCGGGTTCACTAATCCAAACAATTTAGAACAGCGTTTGGGTGGTAAGACTACTATTTTTAGAGGCCATTTCAGATAAATTCTGCTTGTCATTCCCAAAGGTAGTAGACAAGATATTGTTCTTGCCACAATAAACTCTTCATATCTATGGAGATATTGCAAGGTATTGACTTTGACAAAATATGAGGCTTCTAATAGGTAATTCTAATGATGAATTTAATGAACTTAAATAATTTTTAGATTGGATATTGAAAATCGAAGATGGCAAAATTGGTGGGCCTAATGATGGTGACACAAGTATTGAAATTTCAGATGATCTTCTCATAAAAGACTCAATCAATCCACTTGCAGCAATTGTTGATAGCATATATCCATCATTTGTGAAGAACATGAAAGATCCAACTTATTTGAAGGAAAGAGCAATACTCCTACACGTGAAATTATAGATATGGTGAATAAATATATGCTGTCATTAGTTACCAAAGATAAAAGAACATATTTGAGTTCTGACAGTACTTGCAAAGCAGATGCTAATGTTGAAGGACTTGAGGATATTCACAGACCAGAATTTTTAAATTACATCAGGTATTCTGGACTTCCAAACCATGCACTGAAGCTCAAAATTGGGGTTCCAGTGATGTTATTGAGAAATATAGACCAATCTTCTAGTTTGTGTAATGGCATCAGACTAGTAATCACCCATTTTGGCTCTCATGTAGTCGAGACCAAAGTCATTTCACGTAGCAATGTTGGGCATAAAGTATTCATTCCTCATATGATGCTTAGTCCCTCAGATACAATATTGCCCTTTAAATTTTAAAGGAGACAATTTCCATTATTAGTTTGTTTTGTAATGACAATTAATAAGAGCCAAGGTCAATCCCTTTCACATGTTAGACTATATCTGCAGAATCCTATTTTTTATCATGGCTAATTTTATGTTGTTGTTTCAAGAGTTTGGAGTCAAAGTGGTTTGAAAATTTTAATTTATGATAAGAATGGAAATATCTCAGTTTACAAGTATTTCAGAATTTAAATGAAAAGTGATAGAATATATTGGTAAGTTACTTATTGATTTTAATTGATAATATTATATTGCACCTAATGTTCTAAAAGGTATTCTAATTGCATTGATTTTTATAAAGCATAATTGATCGGTTGTATTGTGATAGATATTATTGGAGAAATAATTGGAAAAGACAACATAGTTAAAAGTAAAAGGGAAGGCAAAAACATTAAGCAAATGGAATTTCATTTGGAGGATTTGAGTAAGTGCTAACTCCATGAAATGTAATCTTAATTCTTTTTGCAATTAATAATGTTTTCTTATACATTCATGTTATATTTTGCAGAAAAGATAAATTATCTTGCACATTATGGGGGAAATTTGCTGAGCAGATGTATAGTTATTTACACTACTACAAAAAATCGCTGCTACTGCAGCCATCGCCGTAGCTCTATGATAGTAGTTGTTGTAGCGGTTGTTTGAACCGCTGCCATAGATAGCCTATTGCAGTTGTTTATAAATCACTACAATAGATCGACCTATGGTAGCGGTTATATAACCACTACCATAGACGGATACATAACTACTGCCATAGATAATCTATAGCAATGATTTCTTAACCACTACCATAGGTCTAATGCAATGGTTGACACCATTTGCATCAGGGATCCATGATAGCGGTTGGCACGGATATGGTAGTGGTTATAAAACCACTACCATAGATCTTGAATAATTAAAAAAATTAAAATTTTTATTTTTTTTATATATTTTATCTGATAAATATAGATATATAATATAAGAAAATATAATAAATATAAAAATTATTCTGAAATGCTAAAATTTTATTATCAAATAAAAGTTATTATAATATTTTTTTAAAAAAAATACATCAAAAGTTTTCTAAATCTACATCATCATCGTCATCACTGGGAGCCGGAACCAGAGTTGGAGCTAGAGTTGGTGCTGAAGCCAGAGTCAGAGCTGGAGTTGGAATGCGGGTCAATATATCCTCGAAGCTCATGACTTCAAAATACGCACTGAGCATCGACATCATGTCTCTCATGATATCCTCCAGATGAGATGCGCGCTCCTCAAATCGATCTGCCCATGTCGCAGCATGATCTGCCCGTGCCAACGCCTTCTCAAGCTCCTTCCGACTGACGACATCGGAAGTCTATGAGGAGACGCTCGCCTCGGACCCATAGCTTATCGACTTGTGTCCAGGCCTACATCGGATACTCCCAGAGTGCTCAGGCCCCAAGACCTGAGACAGATGGTCATGGAGCCCAAAGATATCCGGGCCCTCGCTTATGAGCGCATCTAACTGATCCTGTAATTATAAATTAAAATAAAATTTTATAAAAAATGCTATAATACTAATCATATATACTAATATATTTAATACTTACAAAAATACGTCCGATCGTGGCATTTATCGATCTGCCCGTCTTGTCCATACAGTTGGATCGAAAGATCTCGCTACAGCTGGGCATCACTCCATCTCTCATCAGCTATAACAAAGAATAAATTTATCAAAAAGATGATAAAAAATATGAATTTAATTTATCCAATAAGATTTAAAATTAATTATCTCTCTATGCATACGACTGGCCATAGACTCGCGGTCTAGAGTGTGTGTATACTCCTGGATTGCACGGTTCTCCCAATTCTGATGGAAGATAGCCTAACAAATATTAAAATAAATAATAAATATTTAAAAAATATTAAATAAAACTTTAAGCGTATTGAAAAATTTAAAAGTTAAAAATTTTATCTCAAACTCCTGGCTCCTCTAGTGTCTAACCATCTCTCCCACTAACTCAGAGGACGGTCCTGTATCTAGGGAATAAGCTCCTTTAGAGTATCTCATCAGTGCTTGAGCCATCCTCTGTAGAGCTTGATCTTGTAACCCCCTCCCTCCCTCCCACTCTCGATCTTTCTTGCCGTCGGCCAACGAGCGACCGACCCTCCCTCTTTCAATCTATCGGTCTTCCTCTCAGTCTCTCCATTTCTTAATTTTGAGTTCCAAAATTGGGTTCAGCCTTCCAAGATTCATTAGGATCCAGGTTTGGTACTTCAAGTACAGACCCATCGAATATTCGAGTTTGGATCCGATATCAGTAATTAAAATTGAGTCTAGATCTAAATATTCAGATTCCAATTCGAACCCAATCCGTTGACAGATCTAATCCACACCCACCGATATGGCATAGCTCAAGGCTACCACCAGGGTACGGTCCAAAAACTATGGCATGCAAATAATTATAATATTTATAATAAATATTTATAATATTTATTATAAATATTTTATAAATTATTATAAATATATATTATTAATAAATAATATTATAAAATTAAAAAAAAATATACCTATGGCTATAGAGAGTGGGTTGCACCGAAAGCTCCGAGGGTTGTCGGCGACGATGTTAGAGAGGATGATGACACTAAAGGTAACCTACGAAATAAAAGCAAGATAGTGAGATAGAGAAGAGAGAAAAAGAGAAAAGAAAGAGAGAGAGAGAGCAGGGGCGGTCGGGGATGGGGAGCATAGTAACGAGAAGGCCTAGGGGCACAATGATGGGAGGATCGACGACAGGAAGGAGAAGTGTGAGGATGGAGGGGCCGGGTGGGGGGTGGCGGAAAGGGCCGATCGGGGATGGGGGGCTGGGGGGTGGCAGGGTGGTGGAGAGGGGCGGTCGGGGATGGGGGGAAGGAGAGGCGGTCGAGGGAGGGTGGGGGTGGGGGGGTCGGGCGGTGGGTGGTGGGGAGGGGCGGTCGAAGATGGGGGAGCTGGGGGGGGTAAGGGCGGCGGGAGGGGCGATCGGCGAGGGGGGGCTGGGTGGGGGGTGGCGGGGAGGGGCGGTCGGAGATGGGGGATTAGGGGTGGCGGGAAGGAGCGATCAGGATGGGGGGAAGAAGGGCGATCGAAGGAGGGTGGGGGGTAGCGAGTGCGGGGAGGGGCGGTTGGGGATGGGGGGCCGAAGGGGGAGGGAAAAGGTGAAGAGAATAGTACAGGGTTTATCATGCTACTTTCAAAAAATATTTTAAAAATAATAATGATGTAGTAAAAAATAATTAATTTAATTAATTATCTACTGATCATATTAGATTATTTAATTTTATACATTAGGATCTAAACATAATATGCATGTATACATCAATAGATTTGAAAATAAAATTATGTAATAAACTATTTACTACATCTACGTATTCAGAATATAATATCTTTTCATGGATAATCGATCATCATAATCTAAGTTCATCGAACAATGCTCTGATATCACGTTATAGTCGTACACATGTTCGACCTCTACGGTTGGTCCACATGAAACTCCTGGTCCTGATCAGCCCCACTAGAGTGCTAGCTCCTCGCCGGAGCCTTCGATGGCTGATCATGATCGATCTGATCGATCATATATTTTCTATTTTTTAAATATTCTAAAAAATTAAAACATAAATATTGGAGGATGATGAAGATGTGTTTCAAATTTGGTGGCGATCCGATGCTCACAGCACTCGATCTCTCCACCTGAACCCAGATTCCCAAATCTAGGATTTCACTCAGCCCAAAAATCTTGACACACTAAAAATCCTATCATGCCCTCTTTGTGTGAAGTTTTTTTATAAAATAAATTTTTATAAAAAGATAATTTTCAGATCTATAATTCTTATTTAGATCATATCTAAAAATAGAATATCCTTAGAGGTGAAAATTACAAGAGAAGAGAGGCATAAAGGAAAAAAAAGTGCTACAGGATCCTATTCACCTTCATTCTAAGATTTTTTTCATTTAGAACTGATGCCTAAACACTCTAAAATTTTTATCACATAATGCTAACCCCTTCTTTTATATGCACAAAATTTTTCATAATTTATTGACATGAATATCATAGGAAAACTGTATAGAAAATGATAAGGGTTGAGTGGTTGAGAGGTTTTAATTACTCACTTGATTTCAAAAATCAAATGAGCCTCTTATCCTTATCCAACGCCTCATCCCTTATGTTTAACATGCAAAAGGACTCTCCTTCTATGTGCATATTTTTATTTCTTAAAAAATATTCGACAAACAAAAGGAAGGGCGTGAGAAGTAGAGTGAAAAAGTAAAAAATGGTGGGTGCATGGAAGAATTTGAATTCAAACTTCATTTGACTTGGTCCTAATTGGTTTTAACCAAATAAATTAATTTAGATCTAATTAAATTAGGTTAAATCCAACCAAATTAGGCTTAGTCTAATTTAATAAAATTTTAATTAAATTAAAAATTAATTAGATCTATGTCTTGATTAAATTAGGGTTAAAACTTTCATAGCGATTAGGTCATCTCATGATCTAATCGGATCAAATCCAATCGAATCAAATTTAATTAGACTTGATTGAATCCTCATCGCTCAATCAAATTAAGCTAATCAGTAATCAAATTATTAATTAATTTTTTAAAAAATATCTGAGTTCAAATCTAATGGGTTACTGGGCAACAGAGTTCTATCAATATGAAACTCTTCAAGAGTACTAAATCAGTGGGACTCTTGAACCCAGTGTCTCAAACGAATCAAGCTCGCGATCATAGAGTTTCAAACTAGTGAAACTCTTGATCAGAGAGTTTCAGACGAGTAGAACTCAGAGTTTCAGTCTAGTAGAACTCTTAGTCACAGAGTCCCAGTCTAGTGGAACTCTTGATCATAATGTCCTAAATTATCAGGACTCATGATCAAAGAGATCCAGACAAGTAGGATTCAGAGTCTTAGTCTAGTAGGACTCTTGGTCACAGAGTTTCAGTCCAGTGGGACTCTTTGACCATAGAGTCCCAGACCAATGGGACTCTTGATCAGAGAGTCGCAGATAAATCAGACTCAGAGTCTCAGTCCAGTAGGACTCTTGATCATAGAGTCCCAGACTAATGGGACTCTTGATCAGCCATCAGATCAGGTAGAAACTCTCAATATGTGTGACCTCATAGATTCGAATCTAAGTCGGTAGTACAGAAACTAATTTCTATACTAATTGAAGTGACCATCTAGCAATGGTACCCGATGTCCGGATAGATCGAATAATTGCAATCGCAATATTCAGAATCTATGCGAATATGGTTACCGTATAATTCATTCTTATGATCTCTGTGTAATAGATGACTTAGGGTTAGATTGTTAATGCTAGAAAATACATCCATGTCGTATCTCAAAGCAATTAATCCCGTGATTCCTTACTAAGACTACCTTGATCAAGGTTTTGTTAAATTGAAACATAATTAAATGCAGCTCCTGAAATCAGGAGTGGTCAATTCCATCTTGATACACGCACCGACTCTATAAGTACTTGACTGTGCCTAGAAATCTTCCATCACTGAATTAAAAATTCAGATAGTCTGACACCAAAACACAGTGAGTTGCTTGAAAGTCATCATGGTGATCTCAAGTCAGAGGGATATTTATACCCATATTCCATCGAAGCTAATCTTGACAGAAGAAAAGCCCCAAAGTTGATCACATTCAGTGCAGATGTATCCATACATTTTGCTTGCATACCATATCAGTATCTCAACACTCCTTGATTATGAGAACAACCAACCTATATGGCACATAATGATCTATACTTGATAAACATTGTCATCCTAAATAATAATATATTATTTGATCGTGAACTATTTAAGGACTAAATGACAAATCCTCCTTTACCGAATCTAGATAGTCCTAAGAATTTCATAACAACACAGGAGTTTATTAGAAGATAACATAATTTATGATGAAAAATGTTAAAATAGCTTTTATTAATTTATAATTTATATATAATTATAAATATATGGCCCAACCGTCAACAGACTGATGATTGGCTTTAGGACACATTTCCAACAGAAGGAGGGATGGTGTCGATCGAGGGGGAAGGAGGGGCGGTGCCAATCGGGGGGGGAAGAAGCGTCACCGATGATGGAGAGGAAGGAGAGAGATAGAGAGAGATCGAGCGTGCACGGAAGAAAAGCAGAAAAAATTTAAAAATTTTTAACCTAACCTACGACAGCGGTTATCCAAACTACTACCATAGATCTATGGCAGTGGTTCTATAACCGCTGCTGTAAATCTATAGCAGTGATTTTTGTTAACCGCTGTCGTAGGTTGAAAATAAATTTTTTTTATTTTTTTTAAAATATTATATAATTTTAAAATTTAATATCCATCTTCATCATTTATTATCTAAATAATTATCATTAGAGTGTCATCGCAAAAGATCACCTCGATCCGATGGCTCTAGCTTCATCAATTAAAAAAATTCGATTTCGATGATCACGAACAACGATGTGATGATCTGATAGATAAAGATCTTCGATGGATCCAAAAATCTACAACGATGATCTTGATGATGTTTGTAGCATACTATCAAAATTTTACTTCAATCGGATATCGTTATCATGATCAATTTAGTACGAAATAATTTCGATCATTAAATTAAAAATAAACGATCAAAAGATTAAACGGCATCCAATTATGAGATAATTTTTTAGTTAAATAATTTTTATTATAATTTTAAATATTTTATATAATGATGATAGTAAAATTTAAATCATTTTCGTATAAACTGTTCATGTTAAGCAGATATTGCAAAAGCACGAGTATAACAACTAATGAAGTTTCAGAATGGTTATCAGGAGATGTATAGTTTTAGATCGTTCTTCATTTTATGAATTAAATTTTATAATCACCATCATAAAAAATGATTAAAGTAGTAGCCAAGATTATTTATAAAAAAATTATCTCATAATCGGATACCGTTTGATCCTTTGATCACTCATTTATCATTTAACGGTCGAAACTAATCTATACTAAATTGACTAAGATAATGATATCCGATTGAAGTAAAACTTTGATAGTATGCTACAAATATCATCGAGATCATTATTATAGATTTTTGAATCCATCGGAGGTCTTCATCTATCAGATCATCACATCATCGTTCGTGATCGTTGAAATCAAATTTTTCTGATCGATGAAGCTAGGGCCATCGGATCAAGACGATCTTTTATGATGATATTTTAATGATAATTATTTAGATAATGAACGATGAAGATGAATATTAAATTTTAAAATTATATAGTATTTAAAATATATATATATGGCAGCGGTTATAATTAATCACTGCCATAAAAAGGTTAACGAAAATCGCTGCCATAGTATACGCTGCTATAGAACCTTTTTGTAGTAGTGTTATCTAATATAAATGGAAGACCTATAATAGTTATCTTATAGCTGTGTAGAGTAATTTAAATGGTGATCAGACTTATATATATGCTTTAAATTGAGAATATAAGTTCGTTAACTTATTACATAATTGTATATATTAAGAACTGTATTGTATATTATTAACTGCAGATGAGGTGATGATTTTCGATGCTTACTTTGGATCAAAGCTATGATTAACCCACCTGTGAAAGCAGCTACTGAATTTAGAGATAGGTAGGTTTTGTAAACTAAACTTGGGTAGGCTTTATAAACTGCATGTGGGTTTAAGACCGTAAGGTCCAAAATGCATCTTACTTACTAACAATTTAGTAGACATAAACAAAAAATGAAGAAGAATAACCTAGACTAGGCAAAGCATTTATAATTGAAGAATGTATAAAAGAGATCTTAGGCTCTCTATATAGGCAAAATGGAGAGCAGGAAGGGTCAAGGACGTATCTGAAAGGTCAAGTAGGTTCAGTTCACTGCCAGATGGTTAAAAATGTTGACTACCATCAAAGAGGTAAAATAAAGGCCTTAGGTAATGCTGAACAAAGTCATGCCTTGGAATTCAGATAAGATATTGGCATAGGGACATTTTTCCATAACATGTCATTGGGCTCATCAAGTTCATGGTCGGGAAATATAAAGAGGCTCCAAGATAACTAAATTTAGCACAAGTAGGCTTGCAAAAGTTAGAAAAGTGATGAACGGTGTGAATTTCTTGTTCGACTGTCATAATGCACACTTTGCACACAACACATAACTATATTTTTTTATTACATGAAGGGAAATTCTTATACCCCCTCCTTCCAAAAAACACTCGCACAAAATAGAACAAAGCAAAACAAAATCCCTTGCTGAATAATACCACCATTTGTATGTTCTTATACTCTTCTGATGGGTCTAAATTGGATCATATTTGCAGCTAAACTTTTATACATCAGGAATTTGTATCTTAAAAGATTTTTGGTTATGCTGTTGGAGAGTAGTTTGTTGATTTATGTTATGATGGATATTAGACCAATTTGTGTAGGTTGCAACAAGGCAAGTTGCTAGCACTGGAATAGTCACACTGAGCTATGTCAAAGAGTTTCTAAGAAGGTCGTATTTCTTATAGTCAGAGGAAAATTTTGCTGTTAATATTCTACTTTGACCATATAACATTATACTTACTTTTTGTCCAGCATAATTTCTACTTGGACAACTATAATTAACTACAGTTTTATCAAAGGAATTTGTTGGACGTGATGAGATTATTGATTCAACACAATCCTCTCAGTAAGTTAGAGACAACATAACTATAGTGACTTTAAATATATTTAATATACTTAAATACTATATATGATTCAAATATACAACATAATAATATTAGTCTTTTAATTCTAAATGCAGGATTCAATGTCTGATAAAATTAAGGTGGACTCTCCTAATAAGATCCCTTTGAAAAGATTGGTTTGTAATGGAAGCTAATATGGATGGTAGTACTTTGAAAAAGGATCCTACACAAATGTGAAGCAACAAAATGAAAAAGACCATAAAGATTAAGAAAGATTAGTCAAAAACTTAGAAAATGATGATTTATGGTATTTAGTTAAGAAAGGTCTTTTATTATTTTTCTTTATTTTCTAGACTTATTTGGATATGATAGCTATTTTTATTGTAGATTAAGCAATCTGTACATGTGGATATGCTAGCTACTTATACAGATATGTTATTTGGTGGATATGTGGACATGTTATTTTTGTTTTCTTCAATACAACTGTAGTTTAGTTTGATAAATTAGCTTTCTTGAATTTTTTTAAAAAATGATAAAATATATATGATCGGTACATGTATAGCATAAAATAAAAAGATGAGAAGTAATATAGAATTACTATTATGATATTTTATGGGTGATACGTCAAGCATTTGGATGACTACGTACAGACTGGTTAGGATCCAGCATCACTTCCTTAGTAATCCTAGAGATGAGCATTAATTTAATTTAGCATATATTATTTTAGTAATATATATAAATAAATACATTATATATAATTTAATTGTACACTATATTTAAATTTATATAATAAATTTTAAAATATAAAAAATTAAATAAATTATCTTAAAACAATATCACATGACTGTACAGTGCATAGGTACATAACTAGTGTGTGTATATATATAATATAGAATTTTAATTTTAAATTTTAAATCTGCCTCTATCCTTGGTCTACTTTATTACTAGGAAATGCAACGAATCAGGTCGGCTATTATTTATACTCGTCTTGTAATTAAAAATCTTATACCAACATCTATCCTGTATCCACCTCAAGTTAGATCAAATTGAATAGAACTAAAGGTGCAATTGAGTCGAGCCGAGTTGAGTAGCTGGAAGCTTAACTTGACTCGACTCAAAATACTTGAACTTGAAACTCGGCTTCAGATTAGTCAAGGCCTAATATCTTAAGCTTGGTTCTATGAAAAATAGATAAAACTTAAGAGCCACTCGACCCGACTTAAATGTCAATCGAGCCATACTTGAGCTTAAATTCGAATTCAAAATCCAACCTCGACCTATATATATATTTTTTATTTTTATTTATAATATATTATTAATAAAAATAATATTATTAAAAAATATATATAAACTCGAGTAGGCTCATGAACTTTCAAGCTAAATATCTTATTACTCAAGTTTGACTAGAAAAACTATTTAAGATATTCGAACTCGATAATAATCAAGTCGAATGGAGCTCGAATAGCTCACGAGCAGCTTAACTTATTTATATATTGAGATAAAATAAATATTGTGGATTGGATTGGATCAACGAAATAGATTAGATCGGATTGGATAACGAACTTATCACACAGATATTTTAAAATAATTATAATATTAGAAAGAAAGATTTAAATTAAGATTATATTAGATTGGATTTATGGTTAGCATTTTTGAATATATTTTAAATATTTTACCTAAAACTCATATCCATCCTAGTTTAAACAGGTTGAGTCGGATCATATTGGGTGAGTTGGGATGTTAGATTTGAAATTTGATTTCAAAATCAGTTAGGAACCCAGGGTTCTGTATTTGTCATTTCCGCTCTAAGTCTTAGTTCTTCAATTATGAAAAAAAAAAAAAAAAAAAATTGAGAAAACTGAACAAAATAGAATGGACATATAAGAAACCGGCACAGCTTTCGGAATATATTGGCATGGCCAGAGGCCACATAAAGTCAGCAAGCACCTGTCTGTTGAATCATGTTTTTTTTTCTTTTTTTCTTTTTTTTTTTTTTTTTTTGAAAGAAATACCAACTCCCTTGGATCCGGAATCGAAATTAAAAGTTTAGAACTGAGGCTTGTCGTAATGTGATGCATCTCCATGTATCATAATAAACATATTCTCACTATGATCTTTTACCCAAATTAATTCTGTCAAACCTACAACTTCAGTTTGCATTAGTAAGTAACATATCAGCAACTAATTTTCGTATGAACATAGAAAGTGTGATAGAAAATATAAACTCTCTCTACGAGATGTAACTCACCCAGTCAAATTCTTTTTTTAACATTGTCATGTATCATCTTTCTTCCTGATCTTTGTTCATCCTTTCTCGTTTTTCTATGTCTACTGCCGTATACATTGGTATATACCCAATAATCTTTAGTTGTTGTGGCTGCTGATGATGTGAGTCTTTCATTGCTCTTTCTGCTGTCTATCAAGGTGGTGCTATGCTCTTCATAAATCCCCTTGGATGACTTCAGAATCTATCATATCAGCAAGTATACATGCATGCTCCATGGTATCCTCCTCCTGTTTCAAGGGAATTCTGAGTCATGATTGCTCCTCGACCTCCCTAAGAACTCCATCACCAACTTTGAGAAGGCTGATGATTCATCTCTAAGAAGAATGCCAGGAGAATCAAACTCCAAAACTCTTCCTGCATCATTAGAACAGCAATTTGTCATTTGAAAACATTTGAGAAATTTTCATTTTCTCATACTCGTTATTTTTTCCCATGTATACCTTCATCAAGTACAAGAACCAAGTCACCATCAATGACTGTAGGTATTCGGTGTGCCACTGTGATGATGGTGCAATTATTGGTTTCTTCTCTTATGGTCTTCTGGATAAAGTTATCAGTGGCAGCGTCTACTGAAGCTGTAGCTTCATCTAACACAAGAATCCTCCTCTTCTTTAGCAAAACTCTTGCCAGGCAAACCAGTTGTCTCTGCCCCACACTCCAATTCTCTCCATCTTCTGCAACTGTATCATAAAACCTTATTTCTGTTATTATATAATTAAAAGTAGAAGCTGAGGAGAAAGAAGACATCTTGAAGGTATGTTGATTTCTTCAGAAAATTTTTAACAACCTGGCGCTTCAAGCAGCCTCTGGTCTTTCTTTACTATCTCCACAAGACGACACTTATGTAGAGCCTGCAAGTTGTACCATGTCAGTTGAATTCTATTTTCAGTAGTGCACCTAAAGAACGGATTGAAATAATATAATGCTTACATCCCAAATTCCTGAATCTGAATGCTCCTTAAAAGGATCCAAATTTGTCCTCACAGTTCCCTGAAAAAGTGTTGGCTCTTGTGGTATTATGCTCAATCTAGATCTCAAATCATGCAGACCTAGTTGACAAATGTCTACTCCGTCAATAATTATTCTTCCCATTGATGGTTCTACCACTCTGAAAAGAGCTTGGATGAGGGTAGATTTTCCACTCCCTGTCCTGCCAACAACTCCTATTTTCCTCTCTCCCGGGAAAGTGCAGCTGATTCCTTTAAGGATCATAGGAAGCTCGGCGCTATACCGAACATGGAGGTTGTCTAGCTGAATTGTTCCATAGTTTGGCCAGCCTTCTTCTGGTCTACAATTCTCGATTACTGGAGGAGCCTCACTTGGTATGTTGGAAAACTGCAGAATTCTTTCTACACAGATCATCTTGTTCTCTACATTGCAGAGATTCCATATGACCCAAGCCTGCAGTACATTTAGATTTAGACCGTAGGTAGCAGCGAGTCCTGCGAGGCCTGAAAACCAAACTAAATTCATCAGTACCTATAGCAGCATATATCTCATTATCTGAATGTATGTTGCTGGATAAAACTTACTTGGATCAATAGCATTCCTTGGCATTGTCACTAAGATGATCAGTACAAGGAAGAAGACGAGGTTGAAAAGGAAATTAATGCGAACACACAGCCATTCCATGGTCGCGGAATTGTGAAAGGTGATGCGAGAATAGTCATCGATCAAGCTGAGGTTCCTCATGACAAAGCGGTCCTCCTGATTGAAGCAGCGGATAGTTGCAGCTCCAGCAATGGACTCTGAGAAATGGTGGAGAATTGGAGCTTTTCTAATCCCAACCATTCTAGCTAATTCTCGAGCAGCACTGATATAGTAATTCTGCAGGAAAATAATGATCATTTAAACTATTAATTGCACATTTATATAGGAGATCAATAAAATGGGAATTGATCCTTAGTCAGTTCTTGTGTATGTTATCAATGTTGAATATGGAAGGCATCAAACTTTTATACATAATATCAGTCACTATGGAGATGCTTGTTGCATAGAATGTTTGCATATGGATGCCATGGATATGGATATGACTAAAGGCAGCTTGCAATGCAGTCTAGTATGATAATCTATGTAAAGAAGATTTAGGTCTGAATCTTGCATATAAGAAAAAATAAAAACTAAAAATGGGCTTATTGGATTACCTGATAACACATGGAGATTGCTAGTATGATGATGAAGAGAATGAACACTGGCCATGCAACTTGTGACATAAGAATAATGATGAGCAGCAGCTGAACAAGTGCAAATATTAGCCCAGCTAACCTGTAGGGAATGTCTGTGTCCACTGTGCTTTGATCTGTAGAAGACTGAAAATGAAAGAATGTTAGCTTTTCAACTCCATAATTTCAAGTTAACATAGTTGATGATGATATGAAATTTCTATTCAGAAACATACGACAAGTTCCATGTACTCATGTAATGTGGCCAAATTTGGCTCATAAACTCGCTAAAGATAATATTATGATCTTAGAAACCGATGAGATACTAACCCTGTTAAGGATTCTACTGGAAGGAGTTGTGTCGAAAAAGAAAATGGGTGCTCGAAAAATGCTTTTTGTCATGCTAAGAAATAGCTGCTGCGCTGTTTCGATGGCAATTGTTGCTAGTAAAACTGCCCTTCCAAGGACAAACGCAGAGCTGCCCCCCGAGAGTAGAACAAAAATTCCTATTAATTTCCCTCTACTAACTTTATCTTCCTTGTCAGTTGCCCAGGCAATCCAGTAGTTGCTGCCCATCTGTAAACCTTGGAAGAGAACTTGGCAGAAGAGTATAACTGGAACAAGAGCTCCTTTATATGCCAAAGTGACAAAAGTTCGGTAAACATGCCATTTCACTCGTCCGGCTTCCCTTTCTTCTTCATGCATTCCTTCTGAAAGCTCAGATTTCCTCTTACAATTATCATGTTTTACTTCTTTTGGCTCAATTTGCTTCACCTTATGTCTTCTAGTAATCGGCAAACCATGCTCTTTTGGTGTAGTCACTTGGCTCAGTGAATGTTTATGTGCCGTCATTTGTCGCACCAACTCCCCATCTATGTCTGCTATCAGATCTTCATATTTTCCAGACTGAACAATCTTTCCATCTTGCATTACCTGCAAACATTTTAAAGGTGTTATTCTCTCAAATGAACTCATGCTAGTACTTCAGTTGCAAGATACTAGTGCTATCTAGTCCTGTAGCAGGGTCTGGTCTTTACTATGTTCACAGAACATGATCATTATCAGAAAGAAAGTAGTTATGAACTTTCCAACATCTGAAAATAAACATGAGCAACCATATCCTAGAACTTATTATCAGCTATTTGTCATGCAATCCCTTTCTTTTAAGTTGTCAATAAGCCATATAAGTGATCCATGATGAGGTAATTCACTACCTACATGTAGAGTAATGTTAGGAAGTGCTCATTTTTTGTCCTCCTGCCATATGGAATGAGAGAATTGTTGCTACTTGAGGGAATCACTCCAGTGCACAGGGGGGTGGTTGAAAATTGAATTTCCAGGCCAACATTGTGTTGGCCCAATGAACTCTTTGCGTGCATTAATAGGAACCTAAAGCTTTTTTATGTCATGTATATTAGCTTGAGCAATGGGAGAGAAACATAGATCATACCAGAATAAGGTCTGCAGCATCTAAAAATTCCAGTTGATGGGTGACATAGATGATGGTCCTATGGGACAACAAACCCATGAGACATTCCTGCACACATGTTCACACTTGTGTTAGAGATGCCATCAACAATCAATTGGATTCTTTGAAAGTATTTGTGTGCACATCCATCTGATATATACTGTCAGCATTCTATCAACTGGCATCAATCTATATAAGCCAAGGGCTGAAATATGAAAGGACTTCACCCATGTGACAACTAGATTAATCGATCTAGCAGATAAAGAGATAACCTAAGATAAAATGCAGAATTGGACAATTGTGAATATGAGATATGCTTCTGTATGCCCAGGTATATCAGGAAAACGGTAAACACCCTTTGAAATCACTAATAGCCATCCAAATTTAAGATTGAAACCACCCAATAGGATATGCACCAAAAAATAGGCTTAAGAACTAAAATTCATATATTTTGGTCGTATCTGACCTAATTATCAAATAGATGTCAAAATGGAAAGTTTTAATAGCATGATACCATGTTTTACCATGATTTAATTATGAAAGCTTGATAAATTTAAATTTGACCATGTTTTAAGACGAGTAGATCATGATCCGTGAAGCGGATTTTCAATTTGTATGCCTTATCATGTAATATACTATGTTTATGCAATCAATACCATCCATTTTGATATCTATTTGCTGATTATGTTGGGGAACATTAAAACACATGAATTTTGATTTCTAAGCCTATTTGTGGCATCAAATATTAAACTAAAGATGGGTTTCTCCTTGCATGTGATTATTTAAAGAACATTAGGAAGTGGTAAAAAATATATAGTGGCCTAAGGGATGGACTGACCCATGAAGCAAACAGACACCAAGCATATCATCCACCACTTCATTATTTAAATGACTCAAACTTGGATGGACGGAAAATTCTCGTACCTTGAAGAGATGTGCACCAGTGTGGGCATCTACAGCACTGAAAGGATCATCCAACAAGTAAATGTCTGAATTGCTATAGATAGCTCTTGCCAATTGAATCCTCTGCTTCTGTCCCCCACTCAAATTAATCCCCCTCTCTCCTACCAGGGTCAAGTCTCCATCAGCCCATAGTCCAATATCTCTATCCAAAGCACACCCCTCCAACACTTCTTCATAAAAGCCTCTATCCATCTCCTTCCCAAAAAGCACATTCTCTTTGATAGTTCCTGTCTGAATCCAAGCACTCTGTGGCACATAAGCTCTCGATCCGAGTACTTCGATTCCTGCACCATTAATTCTTGGAATTTCTCCAATTATACTGCAAAGAAAGCTCGATTTCCCCGATCCAACCGATCCACACACAGCAACCTTGCCTCCTCTCATGATTTCAATCTTCTTATCAATCTTGAGTGTGGGCCTTTTCGAACTCGAATCAGCTTCCCAAGTGTACTCCCCTGGCTCAATCTCTATCACAACATCTGAGGCTTGTTTGATATAGTTTGGCCTTGAAGGTTTCTGCTGCTCTTCTCCTATGAAGTCTTGGATTCTGTCAATGGAGACCTTTGTTTGTGTGATCATAGAGACAAGCTCTGGGAGATTGTAGATTGGCTCTTGGAGGATTCTAAATGTGGCAAGAGCTGAGAGAACTGTGCCTGCACTCAGTGGTGTCTTCACCAAGATGCAGACACCAAAGGCGACGACGGAAACCAGCGTCGGAGAGGCCCAGAAGAGGAAGGCAATAGCTGAGCATGTATAAAGATATCTCCTCAGCCAGCTCCTCTCCTTATCTCTCAGTTCCAATAACTTATCCCTGTAGGCATTCTCCCAAGAGTGCAGTTTTAAAATCCTCATACATTTTAGTGTCTCAGCTGTTGCTTTGATTCTTGAGTCCTTTGCTTCCATGATCTTAGAATGGAGCCTTTCCTGAGAATTGGCAAGGGGAGTATTGCTCACCATTACTAGAATCGTGGCGAGGAGTGCTGAGCATGAGGCTGCTGCACCAAGGTTTCTGTATAGAATGATTAAAGCCAGAAACACCTGGAATGGAAGCAACCATATGCCATGGATGTACCAGAAGAAATCTCCGATCCTTTCGACATCCACATCGAGGAAATTTATGATCTTACCTGTGTTCGATCTCGAGTACTTCATCATGAGAGACTTGTTATAAATGGACACCATTAGCGCCGCTCGGACTCGGACGCCAATCTGACGTGCGCCGAAGTACCACTGCCGCTGAGACAGTGATTCCAGAGTCTTTGCAAACAAGAAGCAGCAAGCAAGAATGTATCCATAGCCATATCCAAAGGTGGAATCCTTCCCATAGAGGAATTCCACAAAGTTGGTAATGAGAAATGGACCCAGATAGGAAGCAGCAGTATTGAGGCCTGCATAAAATTGTGATTGTCACAAACATCATAAACTTTTTCATTTTGAATGACTCAAGATTGATACAATCAAAGGTTGAGAATTTGTATACCAGCAAAGACTGCATTAATAGCCAAAGGCTTCCAAACAGCACCTATGATTGCTCTTGGCAATGGTAAGAACTCGGGCTTCTGTCTGCGAAGCGATTCTTGCAACAAGGAATAAGCTTTCTCTGCAGTCTCTGATAGAGGAACCACTGGAACATGGTGAAGCTCGAGCCTTTCAGCTCGGCCCTTCGCAAGGACTGGATTCAACCATCGAAACGTAAGGAGGCTCCAGAACCCGGCATTGGAGAAATTATCTCTGCAAGTATCATTCTCTACTTCTGACAGCAGAGGTTGTTCGAGTTCTGGATTACGTACTGAGGAGTTCATGAAAAGAGCAGCGAAACAGAGGAAAACAGATAAGGGCAAGGAAGCAAAATCAATGGTGTTTGCTGCTGGAAAGATATCTGGCAATGCTACTTTGCTCCAATGGTTGAAAAGATATATGGAGATGATGAAGAATTTTAGCAAGCAAGAGAACACCCACCATGAAACAAGGACTAAAGGCCAACAGTGGCTCCCTCCCACTCTCTTTTGCTTGCAATAAAGTGCAAACAAAGTAACCAGAATCCAGCACATTGCAGAGAAAACAAATCCCAAGGGTGGCACTGTCTTTAGCTTCCAAGTCTCATGGATGCAAAATTCCAGATAGATGATGGAGATTAGGATGTTACACAGAGCTATAAGCCAATCTAAAACCACATACTTTTTTCCTGCTGACCCTTCTCCGACCCCTCCACCCTCAGGAAGGGCCTTCCTCAATCTCACAAACTCTGCTGTAATCCAACTCACTAAAAGTGAAAAAGCTACAATGTTTAAGTACTCCATAACTACCTCCATGGAAGCTAATGATGTATGTCAAGACAAATCCAACACAGCTGAGATATAGGCAAAAAGTTTACCCAAAAAAGAAAAAAAGAAAGAGCGAGAGATATAAACAAAAGGATTAGCAGAAGCTTACAAAACTCTTCACTTAATATTATCCAAAACTACAAAAGCTTCATCAAACTAGGGAGACCAGCAAAACTATTCAGACAGTGGAAGCTTAAGCTTAAACGAGCAAAGACCAGGGATAGCTAGCAAAAGAAACTGTTGCATTGGAAAGCAATGAAGGCGACTATTTGCAGACGAAGGAAAAACAAGGCTCAGCAATGAGACAAAACAAAGAAAGATAGACATCGAAGGAAAGAAAAGAAGCAAGAGATGATGCACTCCAATGAGGTGTTAAAGGTGGTAGAGATCCAAAATTTTTTTAGCAGTGTCTGCACCGAGCTATTTCTGGTGGGAGTGTATGGAGTCAGTAGAGAGATCACGTGTCTCTGAACCAAGACACCATGGGGGGATACTCTTATACACGCCTACTAATTGATACCACGGCAGTGATACCTTTTCAAAAAGGCCCTTTCAAATAGCATCAGAGATACCAACTTTCTCTCTCTGGAGTGTGAGACCTGTCATCACTATACCATAGGATGTCTTCATCAATGGCTTCATATGGAGCTTGAAGAGAGTTGTGGTTTACTTAAATTTAAAAATAATAATACGAAGATGAGAGAGCGAGAGACAGAAAAAGAGGGCTAAGAATTAACTCAGATCACTATATATGGTCATGTGGCTGGGGAGAGCATTCTCTGTCTCTTTCCTCGGCATGGAAACTTTGGGACCTTCGGCATGCATTTATAAGACTACGTCATTTATAAGACTTCGTCAAATAAGGGAGTCTATTCCCCTTGCTATTGGGAAATAGTTCTTCTGGGGAAGGAGGAGAAAAAGGCGGATTTGGAATAAACTACTCTCCAGAATTCGCTTGGAGAAAATCTCGGCTAAACACAAGGTTTTGGGGTGTATCCCGGATATATCGCCGGATGTCAAGGTGGGGGGGGGGGGGAATATATGCTCCCTTTTCAGATTTCTTATTCTTGGAAATTTAACAGGTTCTTCGAATTCGACCGCGTTCGGATCCGGAATAGAAGTATGAATTAAGTTGTGTTCTGCTAAAGAGGTTTTCGAAAACGGAATGAGGGTAAAAGCCTGCTGGTTCTTGGAAGAACAATTCCACAGTTATTTCTGGAAAGATTTTTGTTATTCTCTCTTCACTTTTTTTTTTTACATGAAAAAACTATTCTCGGCTATTCCAACCGAAAGTTAGACATTCGGCAAAGGAAACACAGGATTAATGTGAGTCGTAATACAAGCGGTTCACATTTTCTGCTTTCAAATATCTCTATTATTATAAGCTAATTGAAAGCATGTAATCAATAATATTACAATCAGTAGAAAGACAGATAACAAAAGGAGAATTGGAATTGTGTTTCCTATTCAACTTGCAGAACTAAAATGGAAAAAAAAAAAAAGATGGAAAAGGAACAGCAATTGAATTCTATTGTTTAATTTAAACTATTTTATATTATAATGTTATCATTTTTATATCAATTTTCTACACATGTCAATATATCATTGACTAAGAAATAAAGATAAATTTTATAGTAACATTCCTCATAATTTTTGGGAGCCTTCAGTTATTTTATGTGTCTACCATGAATTTTTAAGAAAGGACCGTAGGATGCTACATTTTCATGGTTATTTTTATCTATTTTATTTATACTTTAGTTTTTTTTTTTTACTTCATATTATTGTTTTTAATTAGTATATGTTTTATTTAAAGTTTACCTTTTGTTTTTCTTTGATTATTATGACTAATAATTTTACATAGCCTTTGGTGACCATTTCCATTTTTATATTATATTTTATTTCTATATATTGTTTTCTTTACATTTTTATTTGAAACTTACTATTTTTTGGAATAAATAGTTTTGTTTATGATTTTTTATTCATTTTTTCATAACTATTTTCAAGGGAAGGAACGGTGATTCCATTCCTAAAAAAGAAGAAATGCTGATTGCAAAATAAACATGATTCCGTTATTTATTGTCATAACAAACGTGGGAATAAGACCAAAATCAAAATTATCCTTCCATTCCAATACTCATTCCCAGCCGTATGTAGCCAAAGAGTCCTAATAAATCTATATCTTGAGATAGGAAAAATCAAAGAAGCGGAAGTCCAGGATCTATTGACTCAATATTTTTTTTTCTTTGAAAAAAATAGAGCTTCCTACTCCCCTTGATATTTTTATAACTAAAAAAATCACAAAAATCTGTCTATTATGCCATGTTCACTATATATATATATATATATATATCAGTCTAAGGTCATTAGTCAATTCTAAACTATTAAGTAACATCATGATCTTATTTAATACTTTTGAAGAATCTTATCATTTGAAGAATCTTATCCCAGCAATATATATGTATATATATCAAAAAAAAATTTGTTCACTACCCTTGGTGGAGAAAAAGTGCACTGCTGGTTTGCTGCATCGAATTGGACCATATAGTGCAATTAATAATGGGGCAGACACTTAATATAGCATAATTTTTTTTTTTAAAATTTTTTTTGATGAAAATGCCCTTTTCCTCTATTTTACTCGTGCTGGATCAGGATGTCATAGATAATAATAAGACATTATAACTATTAGAGATAAACCACACTTCCATCGAAGTCTAGTTCGATGTCCAGCCTAATGCAACAAGTAGCCGTAGAAGAGCTCCTGGGATGCCCAGCAGACGGGTCTTAGCCGAACCCCTCCAACCGACCGAACTGCTTAGCGGCCGAGCTCCTTGGACTCCAAGCAGCCGGACTTTAACGGAATCCCCCGGTGCTCGAACTCCTCAGCAGTCGCCTCTCGGCCGAACTCCCCAAGCGGCCGTCCCTTCAGTCGGCCGAGCTCCTCCGAACTTTTCTACAGCCGAACTCCTCCCGAGCTTTTTCTTCAGCCGAACTCTCCTATAAGTCCGAACTCCTCTGGACGAACAATGAGACTAGACGGTATGGCCACCGCTACTGACGATGCCACTCTCTCCGTAACCAGCCCCATGCGGCCCATGACCTGCCAGTATGGCTGTCACCATCCGCCTGATGGCGCCTTCCTCTCCGTATCGAACTTCATGCGGCCCATGACTCGCCAGTATGGCTGTCATCATCCATCTGACAACGCCCTCCTCTCCATGCCGAACTCCATGCGACGGTATGGCCATCACCATCAACTAAGCTCCGCCTATAAAGGACCCTCCAGATACGCTAACTCCAATCTTTCTGATCTCTAAGCTCTCCTCTTCTTCTCCAAGCTCCGGAACTCATTCCCGAGCACTCCATTCTTATTAGCCAGAGCTGATTTGATCGTCGGAGGGTCCTGTCGGAGCCACCCCCACCGGCTCCGGATGGGACTCTGTTTTGCAGATCCCCGACGGCGACCTCAGCGGCTTCCACTCCAGCGGACTTCGGCGACAACCAGTTTCTGCGTCAATAGATTGACGCTAGAAGGAGGACTCGAACCTCCGAGGTTCCCTTGTTCTTAAAGGAGTGCTCGGTGACTTTTCTCTTCCCCCTCCGGAGATCTCCCTTTTCTCTTCCGAAGAGAAAATACCTCCAGGAGAGCTTCGACTCGGCGATTGGCTCCCATTACAGCCCCGACAGCTCAAGCTCCATCCGAAGCCACCGCAGATGTAGAGCAGTTCAACTTGCTGGTCGGGTTCACGGCCCCATCGAGATGATGCAGGCCGTGCGACAACCTCTGGCGGAGACTTTGTCAGTAAACCCTCCATGAGGATGCGAGGAACCGACCTTAAGAAAGAGCATTTGGGCATACCAATCGCCCTTAGGAAGGAGAAACGGAGAGCAGAAGATCTCCCATGAAAGGTTTCACCAGGAGGTCGGAATGAAGTTCGGCGGAAGAAAGCCGAACTCCTCCAAAAGCCGTCATCGGAATGAAGTTTGGCGCAAGTGAGGCCAAACTCCACCTCGAAGCTCGTCAGCGGAATGAAGTTCGGTGCAAGTGAGGCCGAACTTCACCTCGAAGCTCGTCATCGAAATGAAGTTCGGCGCACGCAAGGCCGAACTCTCCCCTCAAATCTCATCATCGGAATGAAGTTCGGCGCAAGTGAGGCCGAACTCCGGCTCGAGTACGTCACCAAAGAAGCTCCGACGAAGCGGCATGAAGTTAACGAAATGAAGTTCGGCCGCGCTCACGGACTTCCTCCGAAAGCGGATGGGCCCGAACTTCTCGAGCTCGCCACCAAGGAAACCCGACAGAGGGGCACAAAGAAGCCCTCCTTCCGAAAGATTCTGCAACTATGCCCCCCTTGACGCTCCTCGAACTCAGATCTTCCCCGAAGTTAAGAACCAACTGCCAAGATCAGAAGGGTTACAGTCTCCCCCAAACAAGCATGATCAAAGCAAGTAATGCCCTACCATCGCGACCACGGCCACGATACTGAGAAATACACTATGCTCCAAGACAAAATTGAAGAGCTCATCAAAAAGGGGTGGCTGGGTAAATTCCTTCGACGCCAGCCTGAAGTCGGAGATGATCGGCCAAGGGTGCTGCCGTAGCCAGAAACGACGAAAAGATCGGCCGCCTTGCGGCATCATCAACATCACCCCCAGGAGGAGCTTGGTACATCGGCGATTCGTCATCTTCCAATGTCAAAGCCAAAAGAAGCATGCTCCAAATTGAGGAGGCCGGCATGAGATAGAGGAGGTCGTCTGAACGGGACTTACTGCCCGAGGGAACTCCGAGGAACAATGCCCTGATGACCCTCAAACGGGGATGTGCTGTCCGTAACTTTTCTTCGGTAAAATTCTTTCCTTCCAACAATGTTATTTCTGAATGCGAAAACTATGCGATGATAGGAAAGAAGCAGATTGCCGCGTTAGGAACAGGAGGAGAACCTCGTCCTAACGCGAGCAACAACCTCGGCTAGAGATAAGATCTCTTCCGAGAAGTTCGGCTAGAGATAAGATCTCTTCCGAGCATTAACCTCGGCTAGAAATAAGATCTCTCCGAGCAATAACTTGGCTAGAGATAAGATCTCTCCCAGCGACGTTGACAACCTTGATTAACAGGAGGAGAATCATCTAATCGAGCGACAACCTCAGCTAGAGATAAGATCTCTCTCGAGCGACCGTTGACACCTCGGTTAGGAACAGGAGGAGAACCTCGTCCTAACGCGAGCATCAACCTCGGCTAGAGATAAGATCTCTCCCGAGCGACCACCTCGGCTAGAGATAAGAATCCCTTCCGAGAAGCTTGGTCAGAGATAAGATCTCTCTCGAGAATCAACCTCGGCCAGAGATAAGATCTCTCCCGAGTGACCACTCGACTAAAGATAAGATCTCTCCCGAGAAGTTCGGCCAGAGCGACTGTTGACAATCTCGGTAGAGATAAGACTCTCCCGAGTGACCATTGACAACGGGTTAGAAACAGGAGAAGAACCTCGTCCTCCGCAACCCTGCTAGAGATAAGATCTCTTTCGAGCGATCGAGACAACCTCGACTAGAGATAAGATCTCTCCCGAGCGACTGCGACAACCTCAGTCAGAGATAAGATCTCTTCCGAGCGATCGAGCCAACCTCGATCAGAGATAAGATCTCTCCAGCAACAACCACTCAAGATAAGAATCTCCGAAGCAATCTATCTGCTGAGATAATCTCGGCTCCCAAGCGACCGTTGAACTCAGTTAGGAACAGGAGGAGAACTCTCTAACGCGAGCGACCTTGGCTAGAGATAAGATCTCTCCCGAGCGACGTTGACAACCTCGATTAGGAACAGGAGGAGAATCTCATCTAAGCGAGCATCAACTTGGGTAGAGATAAGATCTCTCCGATAAGATTTCCGAGATAACCTCGGCTAGAGATAAGATCTCTCCTGAGCGCCGTTGACAACCTCGGTTAGGAACAGGAGGAGAACCTCGTCCTAATGCGAGCGACAACCTCGGCTATAGATAAGATTCTCTCCGAGCGATCGTTGACAACCTCGATTAGAAACAGGAGAAGAACCTCGTCCTAACATGAGCGACAAGCATCTCGGCTAGAGATAAGATCTCTCCTGAGAAGTTCGGTCAGAGATAAGATCTCTTTCGAGATTACTCGGCTAGAGATAAGAATCTTTCGAGCATTGACAACCTCGGTAGAGATAAGATCTCTCCCGAGCGACCGTTACAACTCGGTTAGAAACAAGAGGAGAACCTCATCCTAACACGAGCAACCTGGTAGAGATAGATCCGAGCGACCGTTGCGGTTAGGAGCGGGGAGAACCTCATCCTAATGCGAGCATCAACCTCGGCTAGAGATAAGATCTCTTCCGAGCGACCACCTCGGCTAGAGATAAGATCTCTTCCGAGAAGTTCGGCCAGAGATAAGATCTCTTCAGAGCATTAACCTCGGCTAGAGATAAGATCTCTTCCGAGCATTAACCTCGGCTAGAGATAAGATCTCTCCCGAGCGACCGTTGACAACCTCGGCTAGAGATAAGATCTCTCCCGAGCGACCGTTGACAACCTCGATTAGGAACAGGAGGAGAACCTCATCCTAATGCGAGCGACAACCTCGGCTAGAGATAAGATCTCTCCCGAGCGACCGTTGACAACCTCGGTTAGGAACAGGAGGAGAACCTCATCCTAACGCGAGCAAAGTCAAAGTTAGGAACAAAAGAAGAACCTCGTCCTAACGCGAGCGCCCGCATCAACCTCGGCCAAAAGAGATAGGATCTCTTTCGAGCGATCGTGCCAACTTCGGCTGGAGAGCTTCAACTTCAACCTCGATCAGATAAGGTCTCCCCGAGCGACCGGCCAACCTCGATTGGAGAGTTTCAACTTCAACTTCGGCTAGAGTTGGGATTCTCCTGAGCGACCGTATCAACCTTGGTTGGAGAGCTTCAACTTCAACCTCGATAGATAAGGTCTCCCCGAGCGTGACCAACCTCGGTTGGAGAGCTTCAACTTCAACCTCGACTAGAGATGGATCTTTTCCGAGCGACCGTGTCAACCTCGGCTGGAGAGCTTCAACTTCGACCTCGGCAAAAGATAGGGTCTCTTTCGAGCGACCGAGACAACCCCGACTGCAGATCAGATCTTTTTTGAGTACCCATATCAACCACGGTAGGAGATGAGATCTCCTCCAAGCTTCGACCTGAACTAGCATGGAGCTCAGAAGAAGACTTCGGCAGTCGCCTTTCCTGCACTTCCTTCCTTCGAGTCTCGAACTCGGAAGTGGGGAGGGCTAGTGTTGGGGATAAATTCCGCTCCCACCAAAGTCTAGTTCGATGCCCAGCCTAACGCAATCAGTAGCCGCAGAAGAGCTCCTGGGATGCCCAGCAGATGGGTCTTAGCCGAACCCCTCCAGTCGGCCGAACTGCTTAGCAGTCGAGCTTTAATGGAATCCCCCGACGCCCGAACTCCTCAGCGGTCGCCCCTCGACCAAACTCCCCAAGCGGCCATCCCTTCAGTCGGTCGAGCTCCTCCGAACTTCTCTACAGTCGAACTTCTTTCGAGCTTTCCTTTTAGCCAAACTCTCCTATAAGTCCGAACTCCTCTGGACGAACAACGAGACTGGACGGTATGGCCACCACTACTGACGATGCCACTCTCTCCGTAACCAGCCCCATGCGGCCCATGACCTGCCAGTATGGCTGTCACCATCCGTCTGATGGCGTCTTTCTCTCCGTACCGAACTCCATGCGGCCCATGACTCGCCAGTATGGCTGTCACCATGCACCTGACAATGCCCTCCTCTCCATGCCGAACTCCATGCGGCGGTATGGCCATCACCATCAACTAAGCTTCGCCTATAAAGGACCCTCCAAATACGCTAACTCCAATTTCTCTGATCTCTAAGCTCTCCTCTTCTTCTCTAAGCTTCGGAACTCATTCTCGAGCACTCCATTCTTGTTGGCTAGAGCTGACTTGATCGTCGGAGGATCCTGCCGGAGCCACCCTCCACCAGCTCCGAACGGGACTCTGTTTTGCAGGTCCCCGAGGGCGATCTCAGCGGCCTCCACTCCAACGGACTCCGACGACGATCAGTTTCTGCGTCAACAATAACAATCAACAAGATGTCATAGAAAGTAATAAGACATCATAATAATGATATGACATCCTTTTGCATCGTATGATATTTTTTTATATTTTATAAATAATTATCAGAAAGTAATATTATTGATATCATATCAAGCAAACGTCATAACATTATTGGGATATCATAGGATTTATAAAAAGTCATGTAAGGTATCAGAAAATAATAATAGCCTTCTTTCTTTGTTGATAATATATATGACTTCGTGTGTCTTTATATGATATCCTGTTGGTTTATTATGACTTTCTATATCTTAGAAGTAGAGCTATTAATTTGGGTTGGACTTGTTGAGTTAGCCCACCTCGTCATGTAAATGAAGCGGATTGGATTCATATTTTAGTAATCCATTTAAAAAATAGATTAAATAATCCATCCTGTTTGAGTTGTGGTGGGTTTAGAGCCGACGGGCTAGCCGGCCTCCTTTTTTTTTCTTTTTTAGTCCCGACCTTAATGATGACATGGAACTTTAAGTTTTTTAAGTTTATATTGTATTAAGTATTTAAGTTTAATAATTTTATTTGATGACTCTAAGTTTGAAGAGGATCACAAACAATAATGCTTGGCACTTACTTTGAATAGTTACAACTTAGAATTAGAGTCTTTGATTTTGTCATTATAAATGTGAATTGAATATGAAATTTTAAGTTTTTTTATTTTTTTTATTTTTTTTATGAAGGGAGATTTTGATGGATTGGCACGTTCAACCTGTAACCCATGATGGATTGAGTTGGGTTAGAATTTTTTCAACCTACCAGTTAAATGAGCTAGCCCATTCTGCTCCATCCCATCTAGAGGTAGGGCGAGATGGATCGGTCTATTTTGACGATATTACTTAAAAAAAAAAAAATTATTATATTTTTTTAAAAAAATTAAGTTATTTTAAATGTCTATCTTATTATTAATTATGCTACGTAGCTACGACTTATTCTCCATCAGGGCGATGCGATGGACAGAGAATATTTTTTGGATATCTCAATCTAAATCAATAAGCTTGTTGTGTTAAGTGGAGTTAGTAGAATAAAAATCGTCGTGCACAGGATAGGGCCTCTGCTTTTTATCAAAGATGCCCAACCTCTTGCGCAAAAAACAAAACGTGGCAACTCACTACAGGAAAACTAATGCACGACGCAACCATTACGTCATAGACTTGGTCAATTTACTATTCTAATAAATATTGACCCAAGTTCAACTTCATACCTACGTCACAAGGATTGCATCATAATCTGCCACAAGGACTTGCGTCATAATCCAATTATTGTACACCAAAGTCCAAATTCTTGTTTGTAACCTTTAACATGCACCTCATGCCTTAATTTGCTCAAAAAAAAAAAAAAAACAAAGAAAATATAAATAAATTAACTAACTTGAGTAAAACGATACGCAGGTTTGCGATGGCTGAGCATCGAGTCGGATGGTATCAGCACTTGCCACTTCAACGAGAAGCAGGATTCGTTTTGAGAAACGAGGATCCTTACTTCAGCATCTGATGGAATTAAGCCTTGATCCGACATCCGCACCTTCCAGCTAAAAAGATAATAAATAAATAAAATATTTGTATGAACTAACCCTAAGGTAAAATGAGCTCCGGAGGTGAAATTTGACAGACTAAGACTTGTCATCAAAAGGTGATCAAAATGGCTGCCTATGTGAAGGAATAGGATAAACTTGCTTGGATGAGCACCGGTATATTCTTGTCAGTTCTTTCATAATCATGAGATTCTATCCTGCATTGTTCTTGATTTGAACTTATTCAATAGTTGGTGCACAAGATAAGGGCTCGAGCTGGACGGCACTACCTAAGTAATGCGACTAGAGTATTCAGGATAACTCCAACAAGGAGCTACCAACGGCGCGGAGGGATGAGACCGTGATTTTTGCAAGCTGTGGTAAAGGATGTGACATAAGTTGGTCTCATCTTGGCATGATAATATTGAGAATTTTGATCCGGTGTGTAAAGTATTTTATTCGGCCTTCTCCCTCTTCCTGTCATCCACACACTTGTACATGGATAAAATCGGAAAAGAAAAGTAAATTTAAAAAATCAAAAAGCTGTGCCCATCTCATCCTATATGAGAACTAAAATCCATCATTAAAAAAAAAAAAAAAAATCATAATGCTTTGAGATTTGTGCTTACCGAACGATTTTATCCATCTCCTCCATCAAATCCTTCTTGTCCCATCTACCATCTCGAAAAAAATCACGATGCTTTGAAATGTGCTTACACCAAAGATCTTACCATCAATATGAAATTAATCCTAATTTTTAGCTATATTACAAGAAAACATATACACTTTAAACAACTGACCTAGTACCATCGATGATCAGGTATATATCATCATTAAAAGAAATATCAATTGATATAATATGTTTAAATATTTTATCACTATATATAATTATGATAAAAAATTTTAGGTACCAATATAGTCCTCAAGTATTGAACACTAGGAAAGCAATTACTTTGGCACCATGAGGGAGATCCCTTATAAGAACCCTTCCAAAGAAGGTTTAAATAACAAACATGAATCCATGTTAGGTATCAAAATAGTTCTTCCTTTTAGGTAATTAAATATAATTATATTATATAGACATCTTTAGAAATGATGAAGAAATCGTACCAAAGGAGGAGGGGGTTATACTCGAGCATTATTAAGGAAAAAAAATGCAAATAAAAGGATGCAATCGGTATTATGCATAATAGCATATAGTGGTTATTATGGTATAGAAAGAATAACACGTATTGATACAATGCAAAGAATTGTTATCATTTTCTCATGTCATTTTGGACTATATATGTTTGAGAGTAAAATATAAATTATTTATTTAAAAAATTATTTTTTAACTAAAGAACTATTTCTTTCTAGCAATTTTGATTAAAATATATTATTTTATTGAAATGAAATTGACATAATAGGATAATGGCTGAGCAAGTTTCAAAATATTATTTAAGTTTCGGCATTCCCTGACCCTGAGGGTTGGGATTCTATACGAATACAAATCAGTGGGATAAAAAATTAATCCCATGCAGAGTACTTTGGTGCTTCTGACAACATCTCCAATGCAGAACCCTTCCATATTTTCGCATTATACATACTTCGAGGGACAACAAAGTGAGAGGCCTTCAAAAGGTTATAGGGTCATCATTTTCATTTTTTTTTAATATAAAAAAAAATAAGAAAGGGCAATCAGCATGGCAATCCCGGCGCATCTTCGGTCCAAACAAGTCCACCATCTACTGGCAAAGACAACGTAGCTAAGATATGGCAACTACGGTTTTCAAAGCATGCAGCTGTCCCATTCTTTTTTTTTTTCTTGTTTTTTTCTATGCCTCGAACGTAGGACTTAGGATGCTGAGACAATTAATATTAATTTGGAGAATATTTTGAGGAAGGAGAAAAGATTTGGCTTAAATCCGCGAGCACTATTTTATAGGTTAGGTGCTGCCCAATCGTAGTATGACTCGTGGACGGATGTGGGCGTGTGCATGGCATGGACGTGCACATGCGGGCGCGAGCTCGCCATGGGTGGTGGGAACGCCGGGCCTGCATGGCTATCTGCATGGTCTATATGCAATTAATATGTACGTGCCTACGAGTTGGTGAGGAGCCCAAGAGTTCTGCTCCCCAGTCGTACGATTTTTGTGTCATAAAATTTTGTACCCTTGTGATGATGACCACGTCATCCATTTTAAAGATGAGTGGCCTTTATTATTCCGAAAGATATCCCCACATTTTTCAGTACAATATATTGCTGTAGTGTTATATTTATGCATCTCCTTTCGCTTACATTTCTTCACCTCTTGTAGTCATGCAAATTTTATTATAATAAATTATATTAAGATAAAAAATTATTTTTTTAATTATAGATGTTAAAAAAAAATTTATATATTTTTTTGGTAAAAAAAAATTTTACATTTCAAGATACCCATCTTGTATGCTATATATCCATAAAATTGTGTCGCAATGTATTATACCACATACAACCGGTGTATATATAGTAGAAAAAGATAGATAAAAATCAAAGACTAAAAGAATTTATCCTTCAAGAGAAATTGATCTTTTATGACAGGGACAGGCGTATGCGCTTCTTGAGCTAAGCCTCATTTGAATGAGGTTTTCAAAACATAAATATATATATGGCTGCAGGTAGTCTCTGCCATGTATAAACACCGAGGTTCAAAATGAATGTGGGTTCATATATATCATTTTTATCTATATTTTTTTTAAAAAAAAAATTTAGAGAAGATTTATCTAATTTTTTTTTGATCCTAAGGAGCTAGTGAAACAATGTTAATTGCAATTTAGGCAATCATTCCATGCAGATAAAAGAATTTATATAACTTTCACACACACACACACAGATATATATATATATATATATATATATATATATATATATATATATATATATATATATATATATATGAAAAAAATGTATATGTCTACCTCGTAGGGAACTGAGACATCACTCGCTTTCACTGGTTAAATTCATATTTCTCATTTACCTATAGTATATTGATAACTGTGCATCCATTTGCCACCAAATCTGATGAAAAAAATGTATATGTCTATCTCAACTAAAGAACTGAGACATCACTCACCTTCACTGGTTAAATATATATTTCTCATCCACCTACAGTATATTGATAGCTGTGCGTCCATTTGCCACCAAATCTTATGAAAAAAATTGTATATATCTATCTCAACTAAAGAACTAAGACGTCACTCACCTTCACTGGTTAAATTTATATTTTTCATCCACCTACGGTATATTGATAGCTGTGCATTCATTTGCCACCAAATCTCATTTTAAATGAACGTGTACGTTTTTTTTTATATATATAATAATTTGATACACCCAAAAAAATTACAGTGCACCCTCTTTCCAATACAGAGTTTTGAGCTAAAATCTATGTTAATTTGGCATGCAACTTTTTGAGATAACTTCAGTTTATTTAAATTATAATATAATAATATTAATATTTAATGAGAATATTTTATAATTCATAAACTAATTTTTACTAATAGCTTTCTCATCTAAAAATTTAAAATCAACAGCTAGATATATAATTTTTAGTTTTAAATTTATCTTTAATCTTTTTTCTAAAATTATTCATGTGTTTAACGTTTAAGCTTTCTCTCCTTTTCTCTATTCTTCTCTTATCCATCTATTCCGTCTCCTTTATTTTATTATAAATTAAATTTTTTAAAATTTATCTATAAAAATAATGCTATAAATAACTATACGATTCCATTAATTCTTAATTCAAACTTAAAAAATATCATATAATTTTTATTTTTATTATTTTATAATTTAATAAAGTTGAATTTTATTATACCTATTATATTAAATTAAATTAATTATTTGAAGTGATGCTAAAAATAAATAAAATGAGATTATATTTTTTTATATTATTTTATATATGATAGCTTACTGATCCCACTAATTTTTACCAAATACCTAGGTTAACATAGCCATAGCTACAGCTACAACTTATAGCTATATTTGGCATACAGTTGTAGCTATGTTGAGTTATAGCTATGACCTGAGCTATGAATCGTAACTGTAGCTGTAGCTGTATTAGTCTTAAGTGTTTGATAGAAATTAACTGTATTAGTAAGCTATCGTGTACAAAATGATACAAAAGAACATTACCTCATTTTATTTATTTTTAACACCACTTTATATATTTAATTTAATTAAATATAATAGACATAATAAAATTAACTTTACTAAATATAAAATAAATAAATTATAAAATAATAAAAATAAAAATCATGTGATATTTTTTAAGTTTGAATTAAGAATTAATGCAATGTATGGTTATTCATAGCATGATTTTTGGAGATAGATTTTAAAGAGTAGAGAAGAGAGAAGAAAGCTTAAATATTAAATAAGTAAATAATTTAAAAAAATATAAAAAATAAATTTAAAAATAAAAAATACATAACTAGCTTTTGATTTTAATTTTTTGAATGAGAAAACTGTCTATAAGCTATTCTTATCAAATATTAAGTAGTTTAAATAAGCTAAAATTATCTCAAAGCTATATGCCAAATATAACTGTTGGGGATAAATCACGATCCTGCCGAAGTCTAGTCTGATGCTTAGCCTAATGCAATCGATAGTCACGGAAGGGCTTCAGTGGACGAGCTTTAGCTGAACTTCTTTCAACCAATCGAACTTCTCAGCGGTCGAGCCCCTTCCGAACTCTCCAGCGATCGAGTCTTGACCGAATTTCTTCAATCGATCGAACTTCTCAGCGGTCGAGCTTCAGTCAGTCTCTGACGAGAGCCAAACTTCCTCCATACTCCATCCGAATGCCCATGAGAGCCGAACTTCCTCCATACTCCTCCAATCGGATGCCCACGAGAGCCGAACTTCCTCCACGCTCTTTCAGTCAGACACCTATAGGAGCCAAACTCCTTCCGAGCTTTTTCTTCGGTCGAACTCCTATAGGAGCCGAACTCCTTTCAAGCTTTCCCTTCGATCGAACTTCTATAGAAATCGAACTCCTTGCGGACTTCTTCCTCAGTCGAATTCCTCCAGCAGATTACTCCCAGATAATACCCACCAGACGTATTTCCTTCATGAGTCTGAACTCCTCAGAAATTGATATATGCCGAAGTCTACCAACCAATGCCTATTTTCTCAGAGCTACGGCTATTAAATCTCGATGAACGATCGCTATCAGTCTATCACAGGCGACGTTACCGAACGGTATGGCACTACTAGATGGTATGGCTGTCACTATCAGTCTGATGACACCTTTTCCTCCGTATCGAAGCCACAAGACCTCGAGCGGTCCATTGTTAGATAGCTACAACTGTCATCATCAATCAAGCTCCGCCTATAGAAAGGGACCCTCCAGATACGTTTTCTCTGGGCTCTCCTCTCCTCTCAAAAGCTCCAAGATCACTTCTTTTTTTTAAGCACTCCATTTCTATTGATCAGAAGAGCTGACTTAATCATCGAAGGGTCCTACCGGAGCCACCACCACCGACTCCGGATGAAATTTTATTTTGCAGATCACCGACGACAACCTCATCCTCCTCCACTCTAATTGAATCCGGCATCGATTAGATTCTGCACCAATAGAATTGATGCTAGAGGAAGGACCTCTACCTCTAAGATTTTCTTATTCTTAAAGAAGTGCTCAGCGACGACCTCTTTCTTTCCTCTCTAGAAATCTTCCTTCTTCCTCTCTAGAGTTCTTTTCTAAGAGAAAATGCCTTCCAAGAGAGCTTTGACCCAACGATCGACAACCTGCGCGGCCCGATCCCATCCAGATCCATCTGCTCCCGCTTCAGCCCCAGCAACCCAAGTTCCACCTGTAGCCATGGTAGATGTGGGGCAATTCAACCTACTGATCCAATAGGTTCATGGCCTCACCGAGATGATGCAGGCCATGCGGCAGCCTCCAGTGATGACTCCACCAGAAAACCCGCCATCAAGATGTCAAAAATCAATCCCAAGGAAGAGTACTCGAGCTAACATACTCGTCGCCCTTGGAAAAAAAAATGAAGAGCAGAGAATCCATGTTCGGATCATGGTTCTCCTCTGGAGAAGACCTTCTCCATCCGTAGCCGAAAGTCCTCCAAGGTCTGTGATCGGTGCGACATCCTCAATCACAAACTATGGAAGATGGGCTGACAGATTGAGGAGCTTGACTAGTCGCCCCGGCTCACCTTGACGATGTCCACACCAATCCTCCTTTCTCTCTCCAAATTATGCAAGAGCCCATCCCGCCGAACTTCGAGCTCCCTCAAATTGAAAGCTACAATGGAATCTCTGATCCAGTTGATCATCTAGAGGCCTTTCGGATCATGATGCTACTCCATGGTGCACCAGATGCTATATTGTGCCGAGCCTTTCTATCTACCTTAAAGGAAGCAGCGAGAAACTGGTACTTGGAGTTGAAGTCAGGTACGATCTTCTCTTTTGATCAGATGAGCTATCAGTTCATGGCTCACTTCATCAGCAGCCGACATCCACGTCGGGGTTCGAATTCCTTGATGAATGTCAAGCAAAAAGAGAAAAAAATCTATCCGAGCTTATGTCATCCGATTTAACACTACGGCATTGGAGGTTCGGGACCTGGACCAATCTGTTGCGATGGCCGCACTCAAGGGTGGCCTTCAGAAGAACGATTTGCTATTTTTTCTGAAAAAAAAATATCCTAAGAACTTCGCCGATCTGCTGGCCCGAGTCGAGAGATATGCCAGTGTGGAAGAAGCCTTCAAGTTAAAAGATGAAGAAACCATACGAGAGTGGCAAGCGGATGAGTCTAATAGACCCACCATCGATGGAGAGCCGAGTGAAGTTTGGCCGTGTTCACGGGCTCCCCTCAAGCATAAGCGAGCCTGAACTCCTCCTTCAGCTCATCATCAAGGAAGCTCCGATAGAAGGGCACGAAGAAGTCCTCCCCTTGAAAAGTTCCAATGATGGAGGAACAACAAAAAGGTCGGCCGCCTCCCGTATCATCAATGCCATGTTTGGAAAGAGCTTGGTATTTCGGCGAGCCATCATCTTCTAGCTTCAAAGCCAAGAGAAGTTTGCTCCAAATTGAGAAGGCCAGCATGAGATAGAGGAGGTCGTCCGACCCAAGACTTACCGCTTGAAGAAACTCAGAGGAACAGTGCTCCCATGACCCCAAAATATAGAAAATTTGGGGATGTACTGCCAGTAACTTCCCTTCAATAAAATTCTTTCATTTCAATAATATTATTTCTTAGTGTAAAAACTATATGATGACAGAGAAGAAGCAGTCAATAGTGGCTGTGTTAGGAACAAGAGGAGAACCTCGTCCTAACATGAGCGAGCTCAACCCTCAACCTCGACTGTAGGAGATAAGATCTCTCCCGAGCGGTCGGGCCAACCTTGACTGTAGGAGATAAGATCTCTTCCGAGCGTCCGTATCAACCTCGGCTGTAGGAGATAAGATCTTCCCTGAGCGATCGAGCAACCTCAGCTGCAAGAGATAAGATCTCCCTTGAGTATCCGTATCAACCTCGACTGTAGGAGATAAGATCTCCCTCGAGCGATCAAGCCAACCTCAACTGTAGGAGATAAGATCTCCTCCGAGCGTCCGTATCAACTTGGCTATAGGAGATAAGATCTCCCCCGAGCGATCGGACCAACCTCGGCTGCAGGAGATAAGATATCCTCCGAGTGCCTGTGTCAACCTCGGCTGCAGGAGATAAGATCTCTTCCGAGCGCCCATATCAACCTTAGCTGTAGGAGATAAGATCTCCTCCGAGCCAACCTCGACTGCAAAAAGATAAAATCTTCCCCGAGCGATCGGGCCAACCTCGGCTGTAGGAGATAAGATCTCCTCTGAGCGCCCATACCAACCTTGGCTGCAGGAGATAAGATCTCCCCGAGCGACTGGGCCAACCTCGGCTGTAGGAGATAAGATCTCTTTCGAGTGTCCGTATCAACCTCGGCTGCAGGAGATAAGATCTCCTTCGAGTGACCGGACCAACCATGGCTATAGGAGATAAGATCTCCCTCAAGCATCCAAGCCAATCTCGGCTGTAGGAGATAAGATCTCCCCCGAGCACCCGTATCAAACCTCGACTACAGGAGATAAGATCTCCCCCGAGCGACCGGGCCAACTTCGGCTGCAGAAGATAAGATCTCCCCCGAGCGCTCGTATCAGCCTCAGCTGCAGGAGATAAGATCTCCTTCGAGCGATCAGGCCAACCTCGGTTGCAGGAGATAAGATCTTCCCCGAGTGCCCGTATCAATCTCGGCTGCAGGAGATAAGATCTCCCCCGAGCCAACCTTGGCTGCAGGAGATAAGATCTTCCTCGAGCGACCGGGCCAACCTCGGCTGTAAAAGATAAGATCTCCTTCGAGCGCCCGTATCAACCTTGGCTGTAGGAGATAAGATCTCCCCCGAGCTTCAACCTCGACTGTAGGAGATAAGATCTCCCCCGAGCCAACCTTGGCTGCAGGAGATAAGATCTCTCCGGAGCGCCCGTATCAACCTCGACTGCAGGAGATAAGATCTCCTCCGAGCGATCGGGCCAACCTCGGCTGCAGGAGATAAGATCTCTTCCGAGCATCCGTATCAACCTCGACTACAGGAGATAAGATCTTCCCCGAGCGACCAGGCCAATCTCGGCTGTAGGAGATAAGATCTCTCCCGAGCGCCCGTATCAACCTCGACTGTAGGAGATAAGATCTTCCCCGTGCGATCGGACCAACCTCGACTGCAGGAGATAAGATCTTCCCTGAGCGCTCGTATCAACCTCGACTGCAGGAGATAAGATCTTCCCCGAGCGATCGGACCAACCTCGACTGCAGGAGATAAGATCTTCCCTGAGCGCTCGTATCAACCTCGACTGCAGGAGATAAGATCTTCCCCAAGCGACCGGACCAATCTCGGCTGTAGGAGATAAGATCTCCCTCGAGCGTCCGTATCAACCTCGACTGTAGGAGATAAGATCTCCTCCGAGCTTCAATCTCGGCTGCAGGAGATGAGATCTCCCCCGAGCCAACCTTGACTGCAGGAGATAAGATCTCCCCTAAGCGCCCGTATCAACCTCGACTATAGGAGATAAGATCTCCGCCGAGCCAATCTCAATTGCAGGAGATAAGATCTCCCCTAAGCGCCCATATCAACCTCAGCTGCAGGAGATAAGATCTTTCTCAAGCGACCGGACCAACCTTGGCTGTAGGAGATAAGATCTCCCCCGAGCACCTGAGTCAACCTCGACTGTAGGAGATAAGATCTCCCCCGAGGTTCAATCTTGGCTGCAGGAGATAAGATCTCCCTCGAGCCAACCTCGACTGCAAGAGATAAGATCTCTTTCGAGCGACCGAGCCAATTTAGGCTGCAAGAGATAAAATCTCCTCTGAGCCAACCTCGACTGCAGGAGATAAGATCTCCCCTGAGCGCCCATATTAACCTCGGTTGTAGGAGATAAGATCTCCTTCGAGCGACCGAGTTAGCCTCAGCTGCAGGAGATAAGATCTGCCCCGAGCCTCAACCTCCACTGTAGGAGATAAGATCTCCCTCGAGTCAGCCTTGGCTGCTGGAGATAATATCACCCCCGAGGAGCTCAACCTCTGACCTCGATCGTAGGAGATGAGATCTCCTTCAACCTCGACTGGAGACGAGATCCCCCTGAGCCTCAACTTCAACTTCAACCTTGGTTAGAGATGAGATCTCCCCCGAGCTTCAGCTTCAACTTCAACGTCAACCTCGGTTGGAGATGAGATCTCCCCTGAGCTTCAACTTCAACTTCAACTTTGGCTGGAGATGAGATCTCCCCCGAGCTTCAATCTGAACCGGTACAGAGCCATGAAGAAGCTTTGATAGCCATCTTTTCTGCACTTCCTTCCTTCGAGTTTCGATCTCTAAAGTGGAGGAAACTATTGTTGGGGATAAACCCCACTCCTGTCGAAATCCAATCTGATGCTCAGCCTAATGCAATCGATAGTTACGGAAGAGCTTCAGCGGATAAGCCTTAGCCGAAATTCTTTCAACCGATCGAACTTCTCAGCGATCGAGCCCCTTCCGAACTCCCAGCGATCGAGTCTTGGTCGAATCCCTTCAATCGATCGAACTTCTTAGCGGTCGAGCTCCAGTCGATTTTTGATGAGAGCCGAACTCCCCCCACACTCCTCCATCCGGATGCCCACGAGAGCCGAACTCCCTCCACACTCCTCCAATCGGATGCTCACGAGAGCCAAACTTCCTCCGCGCTCTTTCAGTCAGACATCTACAGGAGCCGAACTCCTTCCGAGCTTCTCCTTCGACCAAACTCCTATAGGAGCCGAACTTCTTTCGAGCTTTTCTTTCGGTCGAACTCCTACAGAAGCCGAATTCTTCGCGGACTTCTTTCTCAGTCGGATTCCTCCAGCGGATTACTCCTGGATAATATCCATCAGACGTATTTCCTTCAGGAGTCCAAACTCCTCTGAAATTGATATATGCCGAAGTCTACCAACTAACGTCTATTTTCTCAGAGCTATGGCTATTAAATCTCGACGAACGATCGCCATCAGTCTGCCACAGACGATGCTACCGAACGGTACGACGGTCATCAGATGGTATGGCTATCATCATCAGCCTGATGACACCTTCCCCTCCATACCGAAGTCACTAGGCCTCGAGCGGTCCGCTGCCAGATAGCTACAGCTGTCACCATCAATCAAGTTCCGCTTATAAAAAGATATCCTCCAGATATATTTTCTGTGGGTTCTCTTCTCTCCTGAAAAGTTTCAAGGTTACTTTTCTTTTTTGAGCACTCTATTTTTATTTTCCACAAGAGCTGATTTGATCATCGGAGGATTCTACCGGAGCCACCACCATCGATTTCAGATGAAATTTTATTTTGTAGATCATCGATGATAATCTTATTCTTCTCTATTTTAATTAAATTTGATATCGATTAAATTCTATACCAATAATAATCATAGTTACAATTATAACTCCATGTCAAACATAATCAAAAGATCTTTAGTCTTTTTAATATGCTTGCATGACATGCGACGTCACCATAAAAATTGAATCCAAGACGATCTATCAAAGAAGGTACCACGAGGCCCAACCGAGAGAGAGAGAGAGAGAGAGAGAGAGAGAGAGAGAGAGAGGCTCCATGAGGTGAGCAACTATGAGAGAATGTGGTCCTCGAAAACGAAAACGGTACCGCAAGAGAGAGAGGTAGGAATGAACACATGGTGTCGACATATTACTTGTGACCTTACCTCATGGTGTCGCGTTGGTTCTTTTCTTGCCTTGGACCGCAGACTCCCTGATTTTTAGGTAAGTAATTACCACGCACTTCCTCAGCTCTACGGACCACACAGCATTTTCCACCTTGCATTAGCCGGTTGGAATTTGTCTTCTTGGCCATTAATATCTCCATTTGTGACTTGGCAACAAGGTGTTGGAAGGTCATGACCTAAAAATAGTGGTTTCCATTCTCATATCCATCAGCTATTATTTGTGTTTAGGCCCTAGCTTTTAGGCTTGCACAAAGCCTAGATGGAGAATATTGTCTCCATGGTATCCTTAAAGTACTATTTTTATTAAAAAAAACAAATATACGGAATCCTAAAATGCAGATAGTCTCTGTAAATGACAATAAGAAATTTGATTGGAAAATCAAAGTTTCATACCTTACTCGTTGACAATAAGACAACCCATTTAGATAACCAATTTGCCATTTGATTTGTCTCGTGGTAGAAATGCGAGATTTTCACTTTACCACAATCTGCCAAGGGTCCAACTCATGCTTAGGATTTCAACATGACTAGCTCAATTTAGCAAATTGGCTTTATTAGTACCCTGCATAAAATTAACCAATTTGCCATATGAATTGCTTCGTGGTAGAAATGCGAGATTTTTGCATTACCACAATCTACCAAGAGTCCAACTCAGCCTTTAGATTTCAAGCTCAGTTTAGCAAATTGGCTCCATTAGCACCCTACATAAAATTAACCAATCTGTCATTTGATTTACTTCATACTATAAATGCGAGATTGTCGCGTTACCACAATCTACCAAGGGTCCAACTCAGACCTAGGATTTCAACATGACTAGCTCAGTCCAGCAAATTGGCTCCATTGGCACCCTTCATAAAATAAACCAACCTCGGTTGAAGACATCATGCATTAGTGCAAGGTTGTGTTTGGAGTTTTGCATCTCATCAACGTCTATTAATTAGTATTAGGCACGATCTGAGAACCCCGGATGAAAGCTTGGGCCCAAGCCCGAACCAGCCCAAATTGGGCCCAAGGACATTGGACATTGCTGATGGTATAATTTAGGCTAAGATGGGCTCAAATTTCTAGTACTTCTAAGGCTCAAAAACTAGCGAATTTGTAGTGCTTCTAAAGCCTACAACTTAGTCTCGTCTTTGTCGAGTTGGGCTAGGGAGCCGTTAGGGTTGATATTATTTATTAAGCAAAACTTTGTGCATCATATGTGGTATAGTAAAATTGATATGGAGTGCATCATCTAATAACCTTAAACCACGTAGCGGAAGTAATAATAGAAGAGCATTTAATGTCGCTCAGCTTTTTTTTCATCAGATTTTTTATAACGAAAATGTCATTTCATTTCGTAGAATAACGAAAGAACAATATTATGACTTTCTAATGTCATATAGCATAACTGAAAATCATAATAAGATAACAAAAAGTTATATAAAAATATAAAAAATTGTATATGTTGTTCAGGATATCATATATATTAACAAAAAATCATATAAAACATCAGGATAAATAATATTTATGATGTTATATATATATTTACAGAAAGATGTATATATATTTTAAAATATCATATATATTTAGAAAGCCATATATAATATTCGAGATATCATATATACTTATAAAAAGTTATATATATTCTTCAAGTTGTCATATATATTTTCAGAAAATCATATAAGCCATCAGAAAGCTATATATAATGTCCAGGATGTCATATATATTTACGAAAAGTTATATATAATATTTAGAATATTATATATATTTATAAAAAATCATATATATTGCTCAAGATTCATATAAGAAATCAAGAAGCCATTTATATCATTCAGGATGTCATATATATTATTTAAATATCATATTTATTCATAAAAAAATTATATAAATTATTTAGAATGTCATATATATTCACAAAAAATCATATAAGGCCTCGAAAAGTCATAGATATTATTTAGGAAGTCATAGTAACCACAAAATATCATACAAAGAAATAAAAAAATATAAATATTATTCTGAATATCATAGAAAGTCATAAATATAGTTCGGGATGTCATATATATTTATAGAAAGTCATATAAGGTATCATAGAGAAAAATAATATTTTCATCATGAAAAATTTGATGAAAAAAATTAAATGATATTAAATATTCTACCATTATTGCTTCTATTTCGTGATTTCAGATGATTGGATAGTATGCTCAAAATCAATTTTGCTGCACAGCGTGCAGTGTATACAGAGACTTTCTCTTATTAATATACTTCAATCATGTGTTGGAACTTGGAAGATGGCCAATGTTAGCTACCTTGCCAATTGTTTGGGATCAAATATTTACTCTTTTTTTTTTTTTTAGAAGAAAGAAGTGCTTTAGGATTAATACATGTCAGCCAGTTTAAATGCTTTCAAATTGCAAGTTACTTTGGTCTAGAATGGTGGCTTCTTAGATCGTGGCCACAATCTAATGGCCCATGCGAGTTGATGTCTGGAACACATGAATTAATTAAGACTAGTGTTTGGCCCATGCATAGGATATTGCTATGATACCATTTGATATCAACAATACCAATGGCATAATTTTATTTAGAAGTTATTATAGATTTGGAAAGTAGAAAGGAGTTGTTTGTCATTTCACAGAAAATCTTTGAAGAGATTTCATGTTGAAGGATTTTTGGCATCTATGAACCATGTTTTCACCATGGTTGGTTGGAAGTGAAGGCCGCAAGTTGCTCAAGGTGGCTTGAGAACAGTTTTAGCACTTCATGATCTCTCGACCACTTGCAGCGAATCAAACATGAGCACTATTTATTTTCTTTTAACTCATATAATTAATGGGCGAATCTTTTTGTGATTTTGATCGATGGTGTAATATATGATTCAGTCATGTTCGATCGAGAATGTCCTCTGACATCACAAATAATATTTTTGTCCCCATTAGCAAGATAGGTAACATGAAATGTTGGATCGATCAATTTAAACTTAAGCAGAGGTTGTAAGGTTCCAGCTCTCAAAATCTGAGACCAGTTTCATCAACATGTCGGTTACTTGCAATGATCAGTTGATCAATGATGGTTGATCAAATGTTCAATAGCACATCTTAAAATGGAAGTATAAAATGATTTTGTACGTTGGTATCATCCATTTTGACAAGGATAGATGAGCTTCTACAATCCCAGAAAATGCCTTATTATTTGAAGATTGATGCACTAAAAACTATCGCAAATTATTTTAGGTTGGCAGATTAAGTTATGGTAAATTTATTTTTTGCAGGCTAAAACTATTGGCACTTCTATCTTTTCTTGATGCGCAACAAGGTTGACAAAGTCAAGGCACCATCGTTGCTCTGCTACACTTCCTTATTGAATTAAAGTTTTTTTGCATCTTAGAACATGACAAGTGTAATAGAATTTCAGATGAATGTCTCTATAAATGCCAAGATCAATATAATAGGCAGTACAAAACTGCTAACCATATCGACCGGAAGGTATCGTACAATAGACCAAATAGTCATATGAATTATTACAAGGGGAAATACTTTCTACACCATGGACGGTGTGGGACACAGTACGTGGAGTTGAAATGAAAAAAAAAAATTAAAGACACCGCTTTCCGATCTAATGTAAGAATCAATCATCATGAATGATGTCCGTAGAGCTATGCCGTCTATAATATAGAAAAAATATTTTTTATTACAAGATAGGCCGAATTGATGCATCCACAGAACATGAGTTATTACATAGCAATAGTATTCTAGTGATTTGGGCGTCGTCTTGTTAGTTTTCCCCGTCCTTCGTATCTATAAATTCTTACACAAACTATGGAACAAACTTTAGCCTCTAAGACATCTCTTCCCAAGCAATAATTCAAGAACACAAGCTTGTAAAAAAAAAAAAAAAAAAAAGGGTCTTCCAATTTTATGGTTGTCAGCTTGCTGTCTCATGAATCTTGAGAATCGTATCTAGGCAAATATGTTGCTGCTCATGGCTCATTGGAAGTGAAGGGGGCTTCCTCTAGAGGGGAGGCTACATCTAACTCTTAACTCTCTTTATTTTCTTATTTATATATATATATATAGACCAGACTTCGATCGATCGAAGTCTAATTTTTATCCGATCGGATATCTGATCATTGGATCAGCATGAATCTTCATGCCAAAAAAAATAGACTTGCTCTTTAGGCTGAAAAAAAATAGACATCAAAAGCACCCTAAAATAAATAAAAAAAAATATCGATGCACTGAAGGCGCTTTCAGGGCGCCCTAAAGGCGCCTTCATTTTCCATGTAGGTGCCTTCAAGAAAAAAAATAAATCAAAAAAATAAAAAAGAAAAAAAATCTAAACCTAAAAAAAGTTTCAAAAAAAAAAGAAAAAAAAGAAAAAATTAAAAAAAAATTAGAAAAAAAAAGGGGGAAGAAGGAAGAAGGCACCTTCTTCCCTCTTCCTTTTTTTCCTGAATTTTTAAAAAACTTTTTTTAAAATTTTTTTTCTAAATTTATGCCAGACTTTTTTTTTCAAGCTTTTTTTTTCTAAATTTTTTTTCAGGCAGTAGGCTTTTTTCTTTTTATGAATTTTTTTTAGATATACATTTTTTTTAAAAAAAATTTAGACTTTTTTCTGAATTTTTTTTAGTTTTTTTTAGGTTTAGATTTTTTTCTAATTTTTTTAGACTTTTTTTAAAAATTTTTTAAGCGTGCAGGCACTGGCATCTTTTCTTTTTTCAGTCTGAAAGCACGTTTTTTCAAGCACACCTATTTTTTGGCATGGAGATTCATGCTGATCCAATGAAATATGATCGGAGCCCAATCTATCTCTCTATATATAGAGGTAGATTGGACTCTGATCGATCGAAATCCAATTTACATTCGGTCGGATCTCTGATCGTTCGATCCATATGCATCTTGAAATGTACGCCTAAAAAGAAGCGCTGGTTGAAAAAAAATATAGGCACGCGTGCCTAAAAAAATCAAAAAAAAAACTTGTTGCTGTCTCAAAAAAAAAAAAATCTAAAAAAAACTTTAAAAAATTTAAAAAAATCTAAAAAATAATAAAAAATTAGAAAAAAAATCACCCCGAAGGCACCTACATTTAATATAGATGCCTTTAGATATTTTTTTATATTTTTTAATTAAAAAAATTTTAGAAAAAAAAAGAAAGAGAGAGAGAGAGGAAAGGCGCCTTAATGAATGTAGGCATTATGAAGGCGCCTTCCTCCTTTCTTTCTTTTTTATTCTTTTATCTTCTTCTAAAATTTTTTTAATAAAAAAAATAAAAAAAATAAAACAAAAAATACTTTTTTTGAATTTTTTTTCAAGTTTTTATTCTATTTTTTTAGATTTTTTAATATTTTTTTTAGATTTTTTTATCAAGTTTTTTTTCTATTTTTTTGAATAATAGCAGACTTCTTTTTTTGATTTTTTTTTTAAACGTACCTGCATCTGAAATTTTTATTCAGCTAATGCGACTTTTCAAACATGCGTGTCAAGATTCATGCAGATTAAATGGCCAAAAATTCGATCGGATATAGGCTAAATTTTAATCGATCGAAATTTAATCTACATATATATATATATATATATAATTTCTTAGAATGGCCGGATGATCATTGCCTTCATTCATGTTCTCATGTCGACGATTTCTTAGAATGACCTGTCCTTAGTGTTTGTAAAGGCTGATGATTCATGATGAGGCTCCGGGCTATATATGCAATGGATTTAATGGTACGCTTTCACTTTAATAGGACTACTTTTAGCAGCGGATGCAAGAATAATGCTATGGACCTATATCATTTATGCTTGCGCAGGTTCTGAGCATAATCGCTGCATCAATAACAAAGAAATAGAAGATGATTGTAAGTAGATATAACAGGAAATTTATGATTTAAAACCCAAATGCTAAAACATCGGACCAACCTCACAAGAAATCCTTATGCCACGGGGCTAGTCACTTGATTTTTTTTTTTTTTTTTTTTTTTTCCGGTCTGGTTCCATGCAAGGTCAATTACGATAAGTGGCGTCCGTGAAGAAAGATTTTTTTTTTTTTTTTTTTTTTGATATACATGGGCCTTATCATTTAAGTGTTAGACTTTTAAACCGGATGGTGAACTTTCATCATTAACTTTGTTTCACGAAGAATCTTCTTCTCTTTGAATAAAGAAAAATATTTTGTGTATTTCGAGCGGTGCAGCTTCACATGCACCATTTATAATGAATGGCTCACGCGCGGGATCGAAGCATGACATCCAAATTTTTTTTTTCCCTTCTACTTCAATGCATGAGCCAATCCGGTTCCACCTGCCTCACCTCCCCCTAAAATCCAGCCACACCTCAAACCCACTCAAACATTCTCAGCGGATTATTGGTCCATGTACATCACGTCACGATTTAGTAGCATACAAGTACGTTCACGCGCGAACACCAACGTTCATTACCAAACACCGAGACAATAACAACCACGCATCCAGGCCAATCGGCCATTTCCACTTGGCTTCTTGCGGTCCATTGCCCGGATCAAGTCAATGACCCTCCAACTGGGAAAAGGGGAAAAGACCAAAACGCAGAGATCATGTCATTGATCCAAAACTACACATAATGCAAGGGATAAAAGGCTGATTACCTGTAGCCGCACTCCTAATCGTACCAAGTCACCGGCTCGACGGAGTTCCCGTCGAGAGGATTCCCAACCTTGGCATCAAAAATGATCAACTTGCACCAATTAAAAATATAAGGATAACTAAAAATTTTATTGATGTAGAATTCGATTAACGTCGGATCGAACTGGAGTCGAAAAAGATGAGGTCGTCATCAATGATCTGTAAAATAAAGTCCTATCCGAAATCGGTGATGGTAGCTCCGATAGAATCCTCCGACGATCAAGTCAGCTTTTCTGGCCAATAGAAATAGAGTGCTCAAAAAAAGTTCCACAAAATTTTGGAAAGGAGACGAGAGTTTAAAAAAATATATCTGGAGGATTCCTTTTTATAGACGGAGCTTGATTGATGGTGACGACCATACCGTCCGATAGTGGACTGCTCAGGACCGCATGAGGTTCGATGCAGAGAGAAAGATGTCGTCAGACTGATAGTGACAGCCATAATCGTCCGATAGTGGGCCGCTCGGGGCCGCATAGGATTTGCTACGGAGAGAGAAATATCGTCAGACTGATAGCGACCGTTCGTTGAGATTTAATAGCCGTAGTTCGGAGGAAGCATAGTTCGAAGGAAGCAGTCATTGGTTGGTGAAGAACTTCGATATATATCAATTCCAGAGGAGTTCGAACTCCTGAAGAAAATACATTTGGAGGAGATCATCCAGGAGGAATGCTAACTGAAATCTAGAAGCAATTCCCTGAAGAAATTCGATTGAAGGAGAGGTTCGGAAGGAGTTCGGCTCTAGGAGGAAGTCGGCTGAAGAAGGAGTCCGGAAGGAGTTCGACTCCTGGAGGAGTTCGACTGAAGGAGAGATCCGAAAGAAGTTTGGCTCCTGAAGAAATCCAAAAGGAGTTCGGCTCTTGTAGGAATTCGATCGAAAGAGGAGTTCGAAAGGAGTTTGGTTCCTGGAGGAGTCCGACAGAAGGAGAGATCCGGAAGGAGTTCAGCTCTTAAAAAAATTCAAAAGAAGTTCGACTCCTGTAGGAATCCGACTGAAGGAGGAGTCCAGAGGGAGTTCGGCTCCTAAAGAAATCCAATCGAAGGAGGTCTGACTGAAGGAGGAGTCCGGAAGGAGTTCGGCTCTTGTAGAAATCTGACTGAAGGAGGAGTCTGAAAGAAGTTCGGCTCCTGTAGAAACTTGACTGAAGAAGAAATTCGGCTTCTATAGAAATTCGACTGAAGGAGGGGTTCGAAGGAAGTTCGGCTCCTATAGAAACTTGACTGAAGAAAAAATTCGGAAGGAGTTCTGCTCCTGTAGAAATTCGATTGAAGGAGTTGGAAAGAAGTTCGGCTCCTATAAAAACTTGACTGAAGAAAAAATTCGGAAGGAGTTCGGCTCCTGTAAAAATCCGACTGAAGGAAGGGTCCAGAAGAAGTTCAGCTCCTGTAGAAATTCGACTAAAGAAGAGATCTGGAAGGAGTTCGGCTTTTGTAGACATCCAACTGAGGAAGAAGTCTGAGAGAAGTTTGGCTCCCGTAGGCATTTATCTGGAGGAGAGATTTAAAAGGAGTTCGGCTCCTATAGACATCCGACTGAGGAAGAAGTCTGAAGGAGTTTGGCTTCCGTAGGCATCTGTCCGAAGAAGAAATCTGAAAGGAGTTTGGCTCCTGTAGACATCAATCTGAAAGAAAAATTTGGAAGGAGTTTGGCTCTCGTAGGCATCCATCCGAAGAAAAAATTTAGAAGAAGTTTGGCTCCTGTAGACATCCGTCTGAAGGAGAAATCCAAAAGGAGTTCGACTAGGACTTGGCTGCTAAGAAATTTGGTCGGTTGAAGGAGTTCGGCTAAGGTTTGACTGCTAGAGGAGTTCGACTGGGGTGTAGCCGCTAGAGGAGAATTCTCGATTGAAGCTCTTTCGTGATTACCAGCTGTATTAGGCTAAGCATCAGGCTAGACTTCGGTGGGAGCGGGATTTACCCCAATAATAGTCCCCCCACTTTCGAGTTCGAAATTCGAAGAAAGGGAGTACAAAAAAGGTGACTGTTGAAGTCCTCTTCTAGGCTCTGCACCAGTTCAGGTTGAAGCTCGGGGGAGATCTGATCTCCAACCGAGGTTGACGTTGAAGTTAAAGCTCGGGGGAGATCTTATCTCCTATTGAAGGGTTGGAGCTCGGAGGAGATCTTATCTCCAGCCGAGGTTAACGTTGAAATTGAAGCTCGGAGGAGATCTTGTCTCCGGTCGAGGTTGATGTTGAAGTTGAGACTCAGAGGAGATCTTGTCTCCAATCGAGGTTGAAGAAGATCTTATCTCCTATTGACATAGAAGCTCGGAGAAGATCTTATCTCCAATCAAGATTGAAGGAGATCTTATCTTCTATTGACGTAGACGTTGAAGCTCGAGGGAGATCTTATCTCCAGCCAAGATTGAAGGAGATCTTATCTCCTGTTGGCGTAGAAGCTCAGAGAAGATCTTATCTCCAACCGAGGTTGAAGAAAGATCTTATCTCCTATTGACGTAGATGTAGAAGTTTGGAGGAGATCTTATCTCCAATCGAGATTGAAGGAGATCTTATCTGTCCTTCCCACTCTTGAGTTTGAAATTCGAAGAAAAGGAGGACAAAAAAAGTGACTGCCGAAGTCTTCTTTCGGACTCTGCACCAGTTCAAGTTGAAGCTCGGGGGAGATCTTATCTCCAACCGAGGTTGATGTTGAAGTTGAAGTTGAAGCTCGGGGGAGATCTTATCTCCTATTGAAGGATTGGAGCTCGGAGGAGATCTTATCTCCAGCCGAGGTTGATGTTGAAGTTGAAGCTTGAGGGAGATCTTATCTCCAACCGAGGTTGACGTTGAAAGTTGAGGCTCGGAGGAGATCTTGTCTCCAGCCGAGGTTGATGAAGATCTTATCTCCTATTGATGTAGAAGCTCGAGGGAGATCTTATCTCTTACCGAGGTTGAAGAAGATCTTATCTCTTGTTGACGTAGATATTGAAGCTGAGAATCTTATCTCCAGCCAAGATTGAAGGAGATCTTATCTCCTATTGCGTAAAGCTCGAAAAAATCTTATCTTCAGCTGAGGTTGAAGGAGATCTTATCTTCTATTGACGTAGACGTAGAAGCTCGAAAAAGATCTTATCTCCACGAGGTTGAAGAAGATCTTCATCTCTTATTGACGTAAACATAGAAGCTCGAGGAAGATCTTATCTCCAGCCGAGGTTAAAGAAGATCTTATCTCCCATTGAAGTTGAAGGAGATCTTATCTCCTATTGACGTAGAAACTCGGAAAAGATCTTATCTCCTCTTCTCACCTTGTCTAAAATGAACAAGGCCTTCAACTTTGCTCACGTTATGATGAGGTTCTCTTCTTATTCCTAACGAGCTGTAGGATTACATAAGGGTCATTGTCGGAGCCTCTCTTCTTACCTCATCTAAATTGAATGAGGCCTTCAATTTTTCTCACGTTAGGATGAGGTTCTCCTTCTATTCTTAATGGATTGTGGGTGCACATAAGGGCCATTGTCGGGCCCTCTCTTTTTACCTCGTCTAAAATGAACGAGGCATTCGACGTGCTCATGTTAGGATGAGATCCTCCTATTTCTAACATGACAATAGGGGCACAAATGAGCCGTTGAATGGGCCTCTCTCCTCCTCATGTCTTAAATAATTGAAGGTCTTCAACGTGCTCATGTTAGGACGAGGTCCTCCACCTGTTCCTAACATGGCCATAGGGGCACAAATGGACCGTTGAATGGGACCTCTCCCCTCCTCCTATCTTAAATAATCGGAGGTCTTCGACGTGCTCATGTTAGGATGAGGTCCTCCTCTTGTTCATAACATGGCAATAAGGGCACAGATGGGCCATTGAATGGGCCTCTTCCCTCCTCCTATCTTAAATAATCGGAGGTCTTTGGCGTGCTCATGCTAGGACGAGGTCCTTCTCCTATTCTTAACATGGCAATAGGGGCATACATAGGCCATTGAATGGGCCCTCTCTCTCCTCCTATCTTAAATAATCGAGGTCTTCGACGTACTCATATTAGGACGAAGTCCTCCTCCTGTTCCTAATATGGCCATAGGGGCACAGATGGGCCATTGAATGGGCCTCTCCCCTCCTCTTGTCTTAAATAATCGGAGGTCTTCAACGTACTCATGTTAGGATGAGGTTCTCCTCTTATTCCTAACATGGCAATAGAGGTACATATGGGCCGTTGAATGGGCCTCTTTTCTTCTCCCTATCTTAAATAATCGGAGGTCTTCGATGTGCTCATGTTAGGATGAGGTTCCTCCTCCTGTTCCTAACACTGTGGCAATAGGAGCATAGATGGGCCATTGAATGGAGCCTCTCTCCTTACCTCGTCTTAAATAATCGGAGGTCTTTCAACGTGCTCATGTTAGGACAAGGTCCTCCTCTCTATTCCTAACATGGCAATAGGAGCATAGATGGGCCATTGAATGGATCTCTCTCCTCCTCACTATCTTAAATAATCGGAGGTCTTCGACGTGCTCATATTAGGACGAGGTCCTTCTCCTATTCCTAACATGACCATAGGAGCACAGATGGGCCATTGAATGAGCCTTTCTCCTCCTTCTGTCTTAAATAATTGGAGGTCTTCAACATGCTCATATTAGGACGAGGTCCTCTTTCTGTTCCTAATATGGCAATAGGAGCACAGATGGGTCGTTGAATGTGCCTCTTCCCTCCTTCTGTCTTAAATAATCGGAGGTCTTCGATGTGCTCATGTTAGGATGAGATCCTCCTCCTATTCCTAACATAGCCACTATTGATTGCTTCTTTTCTGTCATCACATAGTTTTTGCACCAAGAAACCATAATATTGAAATGGAGGAGTATTATTGAAGAAAAATTATCGATAGTACATCCTTAGAAATTTCAAGGTCATGGGAGCGTTGTTCCACCAAGCTTCTTCAGACGATAAGTTTCGGATCGGATGACCTCCTCTATTTCATATGGGCCTTCCCAATTTGGGGCAAGCTTCCCCTGGCTCTGAGGATGAGAGATGGCAGCTCATCGAAGTACTAAGCCCCCTAGAGATAGCATTGATAATGTCAGGAGATGGTCGATCTTCTTGTTGTTCCTCCCTCATTGGTGGTTCTAGCTGCGATAGCACCCTTGGCTGATCCTCTCTTGCTTCAGACCGACGTTTGTGGAGCATTAAGAGGGGCATAGTTGTGAAACCTTCTGGGGGGACTTTTTCACGTCCTTTCGTCAGAGCTTCTTTGATGACGAGCTCGAAGAGAAGTTCAGGCTCGCTCGTGCTCGGGGGGAGTTTGAGAGCATGGCCGAACTTCATTCAGCCTTCTACCAGCGATGCTGGAGAACTTCATTCGGTCCTTCCTGATATTCAACTGGGAATCCGAACCTCGGCTCAGATATCGACTGCTGATGAAGTGAGCCGCAAACTAATGGCTCATCCAATCAAAAAAGAAAATCATACCTGACTTCAATGATGAGTACCAGTTTCTTGCTGTTTTCTTCAAGATAGAAGAAAAAGCTCGGCATAAGATAGCGTTTAGTGCGCCATGAAGCAGCATCATAGTTCGAAAGGCCTTCAGATGATCGATCGGATCAGAGATTCCATCGTAGCTTTTTAACTAGGGAAAACTCAAAGTTCGACGGAATGGGCTCTTGTATAATTCAGGAAGAGAAAGGAGGATCGGTGTGGGCATCGTCATGGTGATCGGGGCGATGTGGCCGAGATTCTCAATCCGTCGATCCATCCTCCATAGTTTCTGATCGAGGACGTCATCTCGATTACAGATCTTAGAAGGCTTTTGGCTATAGATGGAGAAAATTTCTTTCAGAGAAGAATCACGATCCAAACAAGGATCCTCTGCTTTCTATTTTCTCTTTCCAAGGGTGACGGGTATGCTAGCCCAAGTGCTCTTTCCTGGGATCGGTTCTTGACATCTTGATGGTGAATTTTCTGGTGGAATCACCGTCAGAGGCTGTCGCATGGCCTGCACTATTTCGGTAAGGCCCTGAATCCACTGCATTAGTAGGTTGAACTGCTCTGGATCTACCATGACCGCTGGTGAAGGAGGAGGTTAAAGTGTCGGTGCTGGAGTCAGAATGGGCGAATCTGACGGTAGAAGCGGTAGATCTTCTGGTAGTCACCTTCTTTGAAGGTATTTCTTGGGATTAAGGGAGATGATGGAGATGGACCTTGGAGAAGAAGCTCCACAAGATCGACTGAGCACTTCTTTAAGAATAAGGGTACTTCATAAATAGAGGTCCTTCCTCTAGCGCCAATTCTGTTGGTGTAGAATCTGATTGACATCGAATCGAACTGGAGTTGAGGAAGATGAGGTCACCATCGGTGACCTACAAAATAAAGTCCCATTCGGAGTCGGTGGTGATGGCTCCGACAGGATCCTCTGACGATCAAGTCAGCTCTTCTGATCAACAAAAATGGAGTTATTAGAAAAGAGTTTCGCAGAGTTTTGGGAAGGAGAAGAGAGCTTAAAGAAAATGTATATGGAGGATCCCTTTTTATAGATGGAGCTTGATTGATGGTGATAGCCATACCATTCGGTAGTGGGCCGCTTGGGGCCATATGGGATTCGGTATGGAGAGAAAGGTATCGTCAGACTGATAGTGATAGCCATAACTGTCTAGTAGTGGGCTGCTCGAGGTTGCATGAAATTTGCTACAAAAAGAGGGGCATCGTCAAATTGATAGCGACCGTTCGTCGAGATTTAATAACCATAGTTTGGAGGAAGCATAGTTCGAAGGAAGCAAGCATTGGTTGATGAAGAACTTCAATATATATCAATTTTAGAGGAGTTCGGACTCCTGAAGGAAATACGTTTGGAGGAAATCATCCAAAAGTAATACTAGCTGAAATCTGGAAGCAATTTCTTGGAGGAATTCGACTGAAGGAGAGATCCGAAAGGAGTTCAGCTCCTAAAGAAATTCGACTGAAGGAGTCCGAAATAAGTTCGGCTCTTAGAGAAGTCCGACTGAAGAAGAGATCTGGAAGGAGTTTGGCTCCTGAAGAAATCTAAAAGAAGTTCGACTCCTATAGAAATCCGATTGAAGGAGGAGTCCAAAAGGAGTTCGGCTCCTGAAGGAATTCGGTCGAAGGAGGAGTTCGGCTCCTAGAGGAGTTCGACTGAAGGAAAGATCTGGAAGAAGTTCGACTTCTAAAGGAATTCGAAAAGAATTCAGCTCCTATAGGAATCCGATTGAAGGAGGAGTCCGAAGAGAGTTCGGCTCCTTGAGGAATCCGACCAAAGGATAAGTTCGAAAAGAGTTTGGCTCCTATAGAAACTTGACTGAAGAAAAAATTTGGAAGAAGTTTGGCTCCTGTAGAAATTTGACTGAAGGAGGGGTCTGGAAGGAGTTCAGCTCCTGTAGAAATCTAACTGAAAGAGAAATCCGAAAGAAGTTCTGCTCCTATAGAAATCCGACTAAATGAGGAGTTCGAAAGGAGTTCGGCTCCTGTAGAAACTTGACTGAAGAAGAAATTCGGAAGAAGTTTAGCTCCTATAGAAATTTGACTGAAGGAAGGATCCGAAAGGAGTTCAGCTCCTATAAAAATTTGACTGAAGGAGAGATCTTGAAGGAGTTCGGCTCCTGTAGACATCCGACTGAGGAAGAAGTTCGGAAGGAGTTTGGCTCCCATAGGCATCCATTTGGAGAAGAGATTTGGAAGGAGTTTGGCTCCTGCAAACATCCGACTAAGAAAGAAGTTTGGGAGGAGTTCGGATCCTGTAGGCATCCATCCAAAGGAGAAATTTGGAAGGAGTTTGGCTCCTGTAGATATCCATCTGAAGGAGAAATTCGGAAGGAGTTTGGCTCCCGTAGGCATCCCTCTGAAGAAGAAATCTGGAAGGAGTTCGGCTTCTGTAGACATCTATCTAAAGAAAAAATTCGGAAGGAGTTTGGCTGGACTCGACTGCTGAGAAGTTTGGTCGGTTGAAGGAGTTCGGCTAAGATTTTACCGCTGAAGGAGTTCGGCTGGAGTCCGACCGTTGGAGGAGAATTTTCGATCCTCTTCCATGATTACCAGCTACATTAGGCTAAGCATCAGGCTGGACTTTAGTGGGAGCGGGGTTTATCCCCAACAGGTCTATTAGTTGGGATGTACAAGATTATGAAATAATTTAATAATTTTTAAAAATTATTTATCTAAGTAATAATTATAAAAAAAATATTTTTTAATAAAAAAATATTTTAAAAAATGATATTTAAAAAAATTTACCATATTTGATTAAAATAATCTTATATAAGAATATGATGTGATTTTTAATTATGCTCTTCAACATAAAATAATTTTTTAATATTAGGATAGCATTATCATGTCTTATCAATTTTTATATAAGAATTATAATCGCATAATCCTTTACGTAATACCATTTATGTCTTTCTTTTTTTATATAAAAACTCTTTATTGAATGAATTTGAAAAGACATCAAAATAAATTCAATAATTATATGCTTTATTAAAAATATTTTTATAATTATCACCACTCGAAAATTACCAAATATCAATCCCCATATGGTATTTGTTTTATCTTTTCTTTTCAAAAAATAAATATGGGCCCTAGTAATTTTTCTATCAACTCTATCTTCTATTTTTTATATCGGGTATGTATCGGACCTTCCCAAATCTTTTCATTGCATCATCATGTGTCTTCCAGCTGATTGTTTCAATGCCTCTAATCGCATAACTCGATCCATCTAGCAGATAAACAATATCATCACTACTTTCTAGGAAGTCAAACTGCTTCTTTCTGTAATAAACATGATATGTGCATACAGAATCTAAAATCCACTTCTGGGAAGAACTAGATACCTCATCAGATATCTCCAAGATATCATCCTCTGACTCGCTACTAGCTGTTGCTATAGTAGCCCTCATCCGATCCTTAAGTTGTGGACAATCCTTGACTCGATGCTCCAACTTGTCGCTCATATAGCATCTAATCTTGCTAGGATACCTCATCTTGGATCTAGATCGTCCTCCTCGCGATCCTCTATCGTTCCGTCTACTGCCTCCTGCTCCTCCAAAAATCGCTAAAGCTGAACTGCCGCTATCTGAACTCGAAGATGGATTCTTCCTCCTAAAAATCTCATTCTGGAGTATCGCTGCAGTAACCTCATCAATCTTGATGGTGCTCTTTCTCACTAGAAGATCAGTCACTAAGGACTCATACGAAGGGAGAGCGACGCTAGCAAAATCAACGCCCTGATCTTCTTCTCAACTTTTTCACCAACACTGAGGAGGTCGGTGAGGATCTTCTGAAAGTTAGATAGATGCTCCCATACGCTCTGGCCTTCGTTGATCCGCAGCTGGTAGAACTGCCTCCAAAGGAATAGTATGTTGGTGAGCGATTTCGTCTTGTACAACTTCTCGAGCTTCGACCATAGCACCGTCGAAGAAATCTCACCAAGTACATGGATCACCACATCATCCGCTAGGTACAAACGGATCGTGCTCACCACCTGCATCTGGATTCGCTTCTAATCCTTAATCTCTATGGTAGCTGGCATCTCATCATACAAGAGATCATCGATCAATCCATATTGAATGAGGACATCCTTTACCCTTACTTACCACAAGAAGAAATTACCCTTCCCATCGAACATGTTGATCTCCATCTTGATTGTGCTTGTCTTCTCTATATTCTTCAATCTCTATCTACTGCTACAATCTACGCTCTGGTACTATCTGATTCTGATACCAATTATTATGGTATCAACTCGCTCTGATACCAAACTATTGGGATATCAGCTACTCTGATACCACTTATTAAGGATCTAGTACCAAATTATTATGGTAGAAAGAAGAAAAAAATAAAATAAGAAAATAATTAAGTACGTGGATCAACCTAAAGGCTCGCCTCCATAGGGCATGCAAAGCTTCACCATGAAAGAAAAAAATAGATACAAGAGAAGAATACCCACTTTTAATTTATCATATATAAATCTCTTTCAACTAGAACCTACCCTCACAAAAGCTCTCTCAGAATTTTAAGAAGATCCATAGAAGCTATAAGATGCTCTACCCTCACAGCCTCCTCGTTGGATGCTATGCACATGTTGCTTCTCTCTCTTGGACTGTATGTACTCGACGCTCTATCAAGCTTCTCTCGATGACTGTCTGAGCCTCTCTACGTGCCTCTCACGCCACACGCATCATCTTTTATGCTCCACAGCATCTCAGCCTTTTAAATAGGATGAGAATCATCTTCTCAGTAGTTCACAGGAGTCCTAACAGGGCTCGTTCTCCTAATATGAGTCGAACATGTCCTTGATGGAGTCTTGAAATATTTTTTGACCTTCAGATCATGACCGCAATCCTTCATGACCGTTGGATCCTGTAGTCCACGTGCAACTCCTATAGACCCCTTGGATTAATCATAATTCGAGTCCAAACATAAAAAGCCCCATCGTGTTCTATTCGCCTCCGTCGATCCGGCTCGGTTAGGGATCGAGTTGGCTCGAGTGCATCTCGCCCGGACTCTTATTGTTGCCTGCTTGAGAGAGCCGGCTCGGCTATGGTTCAAACTAGCTCGATCTCAATCCGAGCCAGCTTGACTGCGTATCAGAGCTGACCCGACTGCTGTGCTAAAAATTGATTCTCTTCTTGTTGTGAATCGAATTTGACTTTACAATAACAAAGATGGTGCCGCAGGCTCCGAATGGTACCATTCGCATCCTTCCGTTTATTTTTTTTATGAATTTTTTAAAAAAATAATTATGTGTAATGGGCATTTTGAGTTGTGGTTATTAATATTGTTAACTATTGGTGATCATTAAAAGTATATGTTATAAAGTACTTTATTTTATTTAATCATATGCATATATGTTATTTCATATGCATGATAATAAATTCAAGGCAATAATATATATATATATATATATATATATATATATATATATATATATATATATATATATATATATATATATATATATATATATATATATATATATATATATATATATATATTTTTTTTTTCGATCCAGGAACATTGATTGCAAATTGTTGGAATTTTCATCACCAAAGTGGTTTAACCATCAAGATTTGCATTGACAATAAGTTTCTCCTATTGTTTAAATTTTTATGCATAATCGCCCGCCCAAAGGGGATTATTATATATGTTAGTTTAAAAATTACATGAAGTATAATGATTGAGATAAATGATCTGAAAAATATATCTGTCCAAAGAAGATAGATTTTAATGATTATTTATTTGGTAGAGATATATGGCTTGGAGGATCTATTTGCCCCAAGAGGATGGATTTTTCAATGGTTACATATTCTCTTAATTTTATTCAACTTCATATTTAAAGTCTAATTATATATTATATTCTCCACCCAAAGAAGAGTTTATGATAGCACAATTGGTTCTATCTATTTGTTTATTGCTCGTGATTGATCTTATTGCAATATATGCAAACAATTTTTTTTGCTGTGAACAACAATAATGCCACAATTGAAGTCCTAATCGATTCCAATTATAAAAGATGGAGGCAAGACATTGAGTTTGCTTTGGATATAATAGACATGAATTTGGCTCCGTGTGAAAATGAACTACCAAAACCCAAATGAACAAAATACTAATGATGAGAAAAACCACTATGTCAGATGGAAAAAATCCAACCATCTAAGTCTAATTGTATTGAAAAAATCAATTGCAGAGCATCTTCTTAGTGGTTTACCAGAAACCAATAATGCCAAAGAGTTTCTTAATGCTATGGGAGACAGGTATCAGGTATCAGATAAGGTAGAGGCTGGATAGTTGATGAGTGAGCCAACTAACATGAAATATGATGAGACTAAGGATGTCAGAGAATTCATATTAAAAATGGTGCACATCTAGTGTAAGCTCAAGACCTATAACATTCCTTTTTCTGATAATTTTATTGTTCATCATGTCCTTAATTCTTTACCATCTGACTTCAGCTAAATCAAGATGGCATATAATACTCACAATCAGTCTTGGAATGTGAATGATCTGATTTCAAATTATGTGGCTGAGGAAGAGAAGTTGAGAAAGGAAAAGAGTGAATCAACCCATTTTATTCCCCATGGCAAGCCATATTTTGCTAAGAGAAAGGGAAACTTTAAGAAATCAAACTCTCATACTCCTAATAAAGATCAGCAATTCAAAAAGAAGGGTGAGGATCAGAAACATGCTAATAGTGAATCAAAGGATAAGAGTTTTAGATGTTATCATTGCAAGAAGAAGGGTCACAAAAGAGCTGACTGTTATAAATTTAAGACCTGGATAGAAAAAAAAAATAAGGAACAAGGTGAGTCTTATGTTTATGTTTGTTTTAAATCAAATTTGGTTGATGTTCCTTTAGATTTATGATAGCTTGATAGTGGTGCTACTATCCATATTGCAACTACTTTATAAGGGCTAACAAACCTAAGGGAGCCAAGCCAGAGAAAATCAAAGCTTAAAGTTGGAAGTGATATCAAAGTTAAAGTCGAATGTGTGGGAATAGTTGTTTTGCAATTAGATTCTAATTTTCAGCTTGTTTTGAATAATACTTTTTATGTACTTTCTTTTAGAAGGAATTTAGTTTCTCTTTCTTTACTTGACAAAGCTGAATATTATTTTACTTTTGAAAATAAAAAGGTTGATTTAATTTATGACTCCAAAGTTGTTATTGGTGGTAATTTATCTGATCGACTATATAAATTATCTTTATCTCCCAATAGTTTTAATTCTTCTTACAATATTGAGAAAAATGTGACTAAAAGATCTTTGATCAAGGAAAAATCTTAGTTGTCGTGGCATAAGTGTTTGGGCCATATCTCTAAAGAACGAGTTGAGAGATTAGTGAAGGTAGAAATCCTTCCTCCTCTTGATTCAGATGATTTGAAAATCTGTGTAGATTGTGTAAGAGAAAAATTGACAAAGATTAAAATGAAAGGAACCACTCGTAGTCAGCATCTATTGAAAATAATACATACATATATCAGTGAGTCTTACTCAATTTCTATATGTGAAAATAGATATTTTATTACCTTCATTGATGACTTTTCTTGATATAGTTATGTATACTTGATTAAAGAAAAGGCTGATGCTCTTAATGCATTCAAAATATTTCGAACTAAAGTTGAAAAATAGTTAGAAAAAATAACCAAGATAGTAAGATCTGATCGAGGTAGAGAGTATTATGGAAAATACACTGAAATTGGATAACAATTGGGATCTTTTGCTAAATATTTGTAAGAATGCAGAATTGTCGCCCAATATACAATGCCTGGAAGCCCTAAGTAGAATGGAGTTGCAGAAAGGCGCAATCATACACTCATGAAAATAAAAAGGAGCATGATGGGTAGATCTAACTTACCTGAGTATTTATGGGGTGAAGCCATTAAAATAGCAGCTTATATCTTGAATCGTGTGCCAAGCAAATCAGTACCTAAAATATCTTTTGAGTTATGGATAGGCGGAAAACCTAGTTTGAATCATTTTCGTGTATGGGGGTGTCCTGCTGAGGTAAAAATTTATGATCCTTCTCAAAAGAAGATAGAATCCAGGACCACTAGATGCTATTTTATTGGGTACCCTAGTCACTCAAAAAGGTATAGATTTTATTGTTCTACTCGTGGTACTAGAGTTGTTGAATCTCAGATAGCTAAATTCTTGGAACTAAATGTTGCTGAAGAAAATAGTTCTCAATCCTTTGAAAGGGATGAGCCAAGTAATCTTATTTCAATACCCATGCCTATTTTGAATGACAACTTTATGAAAGTAAGTGATAGACAAGAAAGTCAGCAAGAAGTAGAACCTAGCAATTTGCCAATTACTATTGGAGCCCCTATTGTAAATGAGATTTCTCCCATAAATGAGCCAATTATAGAGATACCTTTAAGAAGATCCCAAAGAGAAAGAGATCAGCGATTTTCAATGAATATTACATCTATCTTGGAGAAGGAGAATATGATATTAGTCATGATATGGATCCAACAATTTATAATGAAGCCCTCAATAGTCATCTAGCGGATAAATGGTTAGAGGCAATGAAAGATGAGATAAAGTTAATATCAAATAATGAAGTTTGGGATCTTGTTGATCTTCCTGTTAGACCCACACTAATTGGCTGTAAATGGAAGGCGTGCATATGTAACATATAGATCAACAAAAATGTAGTTCATGAATATAAGGCGTGCATAGATGTGGTGATAAGATGAGTTTTATTTTAGTTTTTCAAACATTAAAAAAAGAAAAA
>QRFJ01000107.1:3114432-3263237 GCA_006176705.1 Cocos nucifera | reverse complement strand
TTTTTCTTTTTTTAATGTTTGAAAAACTAAAATAAAACTCATCTTATCACCACATCTATGCACGCCTTATATTCATGAACTACATTTTTGTTGATCTATATGTTACATATGCACGCCTTATGTTATCCAGCGTGAGATTTGGCACGGTCCAATTGCACCTGGTGCATGCAATACTGAGACCTGCACAAGGTTGATACCTGCGGTCACCAAGTCAGCCAGCTGGCACCGAGTCCCCGCCGGTATAACCCAAGATACCCTTGAGCCTTCCCTCGGACTCTTCCGTGCGATGCATAAAGGGAAACAAATAAATGGACAGGCCTCTGCTTTGGTTAGAGGACACCAATTAAGAAACCTCGGCATTAGGTTTGCTGCACCCACAAAAACCAAAGGAAAAAAAAAGAAAAGAAAAGAACAAACTCGGATGATAGCACATGGAAATGTTAACCTCATTGGCGCCATTCTTTTTCTTATGATTATAATTTAACTACAAATGCACTAATCTCTTAATGGTGTCTAATCTGAATTAACGTATAAATTCGATCAACCAGAATGGAAGTGAATATGAGAATTAAGCACCTAATGAACTTTAGAAAGGTTATAGACCATCTTAAATATAACAATGAATATAATCTTAGTGTAAATTCATTAGGTATAGGACTTACTTGACAACAGCCTTAATCTCCTCGTAGGTGGATTTCTTCTCAATTCTGTGAGTTCCACAACAGAAACATCCACGGTTGGAACACGGAAATCCATACCAGTCAAGACAGGCAGCGTTAGAAAAGTTTTATTTAGACTTTCATTAATTATATAATTTTTATTTAATAAAATTAAATTGTGACATGATCTAATAAAATTAAATTATGATTGATTATGATTATAAAATTAAAAGTCCTATATATCTCTTATTTAAAGCTTGATTGGACGGTAAGTATGGGCTACTGAATTTTTACTGAGCCTATAATGAGAGGGACCAGTAAACCATTATAAATAGATTAAATCTCTTCTCTAAAATCTAATTTTAGATGCTTGCTCCATTGATAGCCATCATTAGAAAGAGATTTCTGGAGAAGAAGACCGAGCACTAAATATATATTTGTGTATTCCACAATGATGCAAATAAATATTTTTTTTAATTTTTGATTAATTATTTTAATATTCTAATAATCATGTACTTGATCTTATTAAAAATTATTCTACATCAGAGCATTGTGTATAATTTAGAATCCAAAAATTTATATTATAATTTCATTATTTGATATATAAATAATTTTTTTTAAATCATAAAAAATTATGAGATTAATTTCATGAGTTAGAATAAAATTTGTTGTTTGTGGTTAATTATTTTGATGGTTGTTGGTGCCGAAATCCGTCGCCGCTGGAGGTCGCCGCAATCGAGGCCGCTGGGCGCCGCCGGGGACTTGCAAAACGAAGTCCCGTCCGGAACCGGTGGGGTGGTGGCTCCGGCAGGACCCTCCGACGGTCAAGTTAGTTTTCGGCCAACAGTAATGGAGTGCTCGGAATGAGTTCCGGAGCTTAGAGATGTGGAGGAGAGCTTAGAGAGTCGAGAGTTCAGAGAGCTTAGCCTTAGTATGTCGGGAGGGGTCCTTTTATAGCGGGGCTTAGTTGATGGTGACGGCTGTGCCGTCTGGCAGAGAGTCGTCGGGCAGCATGGAGTTTGGTACGGAGAGGAAGGCGTCGTCCGGTAGATCGTGGGAGCCATACCGGCGAATCATCGTGGGAGCCATACCGGCGAGTCGTGGGCCGCATGGAGTCCGGTACGGGAGAGGAAGGCGTCGTCCGGTAGATCGTGGGAGCCATACCGGCGAGCCGTGGGCCGCATGGAGTCCGGTACGGAGAGGAAGGCGCCGTCCGGTCTTGCTGCAGGCGACAGTTCGTCCAATGGAGTTCGGACTTGTAACAGAGTTCGGCCGAGGGGGAAGCTGGGGGAGTTCGTCTGGCTGAAGGGTCGGCCATCTGTAGAGTTCGGCCGTGGGGTGGTTGCCGAGGAGTTCGACCGCTGAGAGGCCCGAAGAAGCTCGGCTGGCCAGTTGAAGGACTTCGGATTGCTAGTTGGTTCGGCCAGGGCTCGCTGAGGAGTTCGGTCGCCTAGGGTCGGTCCGAAGGAGTTCGGCTGCATGGGCTCGCCTGGGGTCGGTCCGAAGGGGTTCGGCCACTTGGGCTCGCCTGAAGTCGGTCCGAAGGAGTTCGGCCGTGGGGTCCGAATGGGTTCGGGCTCGTAGGAGAGTTCGGCTGAAGGGAAAACCCGGGAGGAGCTCGGATGGCCGAACGGGCGTCTGGGAGGAGTCCGTCTCCCGAAGAAGTCCAGCCGCTTGGAGTCCAAGGAGCTCGGCCGTCAGGAAGTTCGGCTGGCGGTGGGAGTTCGTCCTCTAGGCAGTTTGGCCCGGACCTTGGCGCAGGGGAGTTCGGCCTCTAGGCAGTTCGGCCCGGACCTTGGCGCAGGGGAGTTCGGCCTCTAGGCAGTTCGGCCCGGACCTTGGTGCTGAAGCTCTTCAGCGGCTACTGGTCACATTGGGCTGAGCGTCGGGCCGGGCTTCGGCAGGAGCGGGATTTATCCCCAACAGTAGCCCCCCCACTCCCGAGTTCAAAAATTGAAGGAAGGGAGTACCAAAACAGGCGGCTGCCGAAGTCTTCTTCCAGGCTCCGCATTTGTTGCAGCTGAAGCTCGGGGGAGATCTCATCTCCAGCCAATATTGACGCTGAAGTTGAAGCTGAGGCTTGGGGGAGACCTCATCCCCAGTCGATGTTTGGAGTTGAAGTGGGACTCGTTTCCAGCCAAAATTGGTGAAGCCGATGTCGAGGCTGGAGTCAATGTCGCCCCCCGTGATCAGGGTCGGAGTCGACACTGCCTAAATCAACCGAAGTCGATTCGGGGGAGACCTCCTTTTTTGCAGTCAAGGTTATGATCGCTTGGGGGAGATCCCGTCTCCCGCTGATGCTGACACCGAAGTTGAAGCTGAGGTCCGAAGGAGACCTCGTCTTCTGCAGTGAAGCTTGCCGTAGACTCTGGGGCTCGGCCTTGGACCTCGCTCACGTTAGGACGAGGTTCTCCTCTTGTTCCCAACGGGCTGTGGGGGCACATGGGGACCGTCGTCCTCGCCTCTCCCCCCATCCCGTCCTTGGTGGACGGGGCCTTCGACTTTGCTCACGCTAGGACGAGGTTCTCCTCCTGTTCCTAGCCGGCTGTGGGGGCACATGAGGACCGTCGTCCTCACTTCTCCCCCCATCCCGTCCTTTGTGGACGGGGCCTTCGACTTTGCTCACGTTAGGACGAGGTTCTCCTCCTGTTCCTAGCCGGCTGTGGGGGCACATCCGGACCGTCGTCCGAGCTTCTCCCCCCATCCCGTCCTTCGCGAACGGGGCCTTCGACTTTGCTCACGCTAGGACGAGGTTCTCCTCCTGTTCCTAGCCGGCTGTGGGGGCACATCCGGACCGTCGTCCGAGCTTCTCCCCCCATCCCGTCCTTCGCGAACGGGGCCTTTGACTTTGCTCGTGCCAGGATGAGGTTCTCCTCCTGTTCCTAGCGGGACATTTCCGCTCACTTTTTTTTTTTTTTTTTTTTTTTCAGCGACCCTGAAACGATAGTGTCGAGCAACAAGGTTTTATTGAGGGAAACTATCGGTAGTACATTCTCAGGTTTTCTGAGTTCCAAGGTCGGGGAAGCGCTAGTCCTCCGAGCTCCTTTAGGCGATAGGTTCCAGGTCGGATGACCTCTACCACTTCGTACGGACCTTCCCAATTTGGGACGAGCTTCCCTTGACTCTGGGGCTGAGAGACGGCTGCTCGTCGGAGCACCAAGTTCCCAACTCTGAACGCCTTGCTTTTGACTCTGGAATTGTAATACCGAGCCACCTTCCGTTGGTAGGTGGCCATCCGGATGCGGGCCGCCTCCCTCTTTTCTTCTAGAAGGTCGAGGTTGGCTCTGAGGTCCTGGGGGTTGAGTTGCTCGTTGAAGCCCACGATTCGAGCAGATGGAAGTTTGAGCTCGATCGGGATGACTGCCTCGGTGCCGAAGGCCAAGGCGAAGGGCGTCTCGCCGGTCGGTACCCTCTGCGTTGTTCGGTATGCCCAGAGGACGTGGTAGAGTTCGTCTGCCCAGGCCCCTTTTGCCCTGTCGAGCCTCGTTTTGAGGCCTTGCAGCAGGGTCCGATTGGTCACTTCGGCTTCCCCATTGGCTTGCGGATGAGCCACCGATGTGAAGTGGTGGGAGACGTTTAGTCCTTCGCAGAACTCGGCAAACCGGGCTCCAGCGAACTGTCGCCCATTATCGGTTATGAGGGCTCGGGGCAGACCGAACCGACAGATCAGCGTCTTCCAGACGAAGTCCTGCACCTTGGCCTCGGTGATCTTCGCTAGTGGTTCCGCCTCGACCCACTTGGTAAAGTAGTCAATCGCGACCAGGAGGAACTTCCGTTGTCCGGACGCCGTTGGGAAGGGGCCGAGGATGTCCATCCCCCACTGCGCGAAGGGCCAGGGTGCAGTGAGCGGAGTGAGTTCGGACGCTGGCTGCCTTTGCACGCTGGCGTTCTTCTGGCAGCGGTCACATTTCTTCACGTATTCCGTGGAATCACGAAGTAGGGTTGGCCAGTAGTACCCTTGCCGAAGTAGTCTTTGCGATAGGGATCTGGCTCCCGCGTGACTCCCGTAGAGTCCTTCGTGGACATCCTGTAGCGCGATGCAGGCCTCAGAGGGTCGGAGGCACCTCAGCAACGGGAGGGAGTACGACCTTTTATATAACCTGCCCTCGTACAAGACGTAGCGGGAGGCTTGACTCCTGAGCTTCCGAGCTTCTCTCCGGTCGTGAGGGAGGACCCCTTCTTCGAGGTAGGCGATCAGCGGATCGATCCAGCTGGGCTCGAAGTCCGTCCGCAGGACGGCCTGAGGTTCCTCGGTGGTCGGGCACTTCAGAGTTTCCAGAAACACTTCTTTTGGTAGTTCGGCCGGGGCAGAAGTGGCCAACTTGGAGAGAAGGTCGGCCCTTGTATTCCCGGTCCTTGGGATGTGCCGAATGTCGAAGCTGTCGAAGGCTGGTATTAAGTTCTTCACCTTCCCGAGGTACATCACCATGCTTTCCTCCCGCGCCTCGTAGCTGCCGCCGACCTGACCGACCACCAACTGGGAGTCGCTATAGACTTGAAGCCGACCCACCTTCAATTCCCTGGCTATCTGCAGCCCGGCTATCAGCGCTTCATACTCGGCCCCATTGTTGGTTGTGGGAAACTCGAAGCGCAGTGCGTACTCGGTGACGATCCCCTCGGGGCTAACCAGGACCAGCCCTGCGCCGGCCCCGCTAGAGTTGGATGAGCCATCCACGTGCAGAACCCAGGCGCCTTCAAGAAGGTCGGCCCTTTCTTCAGGGAAGCTCGACCGCCACAGCTCGGCTTCGTTGGGGCTTGGTCTCCCTCCGATGATAATCTCGCTTGATTCAAGTTCGGCTTCAACTGGTGCGGTGCATTCCAGCACGAAGTCCGCCAGTATCTGAGCCTTGATCGATGGCCTGGGCCGGTAATTGATGTCGAACTCCGTGAGCTCGATCGCCCATTTGGCGATTCTTCCTGAAGCGTCTGCTCGGTGGAGGACGGCTCTTATTGGTTGGTCCGTGAGGACCGTTATGGTATGCTCCTGAAAGTAAGGTCGGAGCCTCCTGGCTGCGATTAGAAGACAGTAAATTTAGTTTTTCTAACTTGGAGTACCTGGTCTCCGCGTCCCTCAAGGCTCGGCTCACGTAGTAGACTGGTTGTTGCGCCTTCGCATCTTCCCTGACCAGGACAGCCGCCAGGGCCATTGGAGAGACAGCTAGGTATAGGAGCAGCCCTTCTCCAGGTTCGGGCTTTGCCAGCAGTGGGGGCGCGCCGAGGTAGTTTTTGAGCTCCTCGAATGCCTGTTTGCACTCCGCTGTCCAGCAAAAATCTTTCGGTCGCCTGAGGACCTGGAAGAAAGGCAGGCACCGCTCGGCCGACCTCGAGACAAAGCGGTTCAGGGACGCCACCTTCCCAGCCAGGCGCTGAACTTCCTTAATTGTTTTCGGGGCAGTCATCTCCTGGAATGGCTCGGATTTTCTCGGGATTTGCCTCGATTCCGCGTCTCGACACCATGAATCCTAGAAATTTTCCGGAGGTCACGCCGAAGGCGCATTTGGTCGGGTTCAACTTCATCTTGTGCCTCCTAAGCGCACCGAAAGTTTCTTCAAGGTCGGCGAGGTGGTCTGTCGAGGCTCGGCTTTTGACCTAGCATGTCGTCCACGTACACCTCCATGTTGCGGCCGATCTGCCCCTTGAAGACCTTATTGACCAAGCGCTGGTAGGTGGCTCCTGCATTCTTGAGTCCGAAAGGCATGACCCTGTAACAATAGAGACCTCGGTCAGTAATAAAGGTGGTCTTTTCTTCATCCTCGGGCGCCATGCGTATCTGGTTATAACCAGAAAATGCGTCCATAAAAGTGAGGAGCTCGTGGCCCGAGGTTGCGTCCACCAGCTGATCGATCCTCGGCAGGGGGTAGCTGTCCTTTGGGCAGGCTTTGTTCAGCTTCTTGAAGTCGACGCACATCCTCCATTTGTTGTTTGCTTTTTTGACGAGGACCACGTTCGAGACCCAGGTCGGATAGTTGACCTCCCGGATGAGTCCGGCTTCGAGGAGCTTATCCACTTCTTCGGCTACCGCCTTCTGTCTCTCTGGGGCTTGGTGGCGCAACTTTTCTCTGATGGGTCGGTGCCTTGGGTCGATGGCCAGCCGATGCTCTATAACATCGGCGTCGATCCCTGGTACATCCGCTGGGGCCCAGGCGAAGACGTCCGCATTCCTTCTGAGGAAAGCGACGAGCTGTCCTCCTAACCTCGGCCGCCAAGTTGGAGCCGATCCGCACCTCATGCCCCGGGTCTCCGTCGTGTAAGGACACAGGGACGAGGTCTTCCGCAGGTTCGCCCCGTTCTTCAGTGAGGTCGTCGCGGACGTCCAGTCCATCAACAAGGTAAGGGTCGGGCCGGTCTCCCCCGCGCAGGGCGACTGAGTAGCAGTACTTTGCCAGGGCCTGGTCTCCTCTGACCTCGCCGACTCCGTGGCTCGTCGGGAATTTCATCTTTAAGTAGTAGGTTGACACTACCGCCCGTAGTGCGTTTAGGCCGGGTCGCCCAAGGATTGCATTATAGGCGGACGGGGTCCTTCACGACCAGAAAGTCGATCCGCGCCTTGGCCAATTTTGGGGATTGGCCCGCCGTCACCGCCAAAGTCACCATGCCTTCGACCGGAACGGCGTGTCCGGCAAATCCTACCAGGGGGGAATTTACAGGCCCTAAGCGGGTGTCAGGTAGGGACATTTTTAAGAAGGCATCATAAAACAATATGTCCGCCGAACTTCCATTATCCACCAAAACGCGGCGTACATCATAATCAGCGACGTTTAAAGAGATTACAACCGCGTCGTTATGTGGAAATCGGATCCCTTGGGCGTCTGCCTCGGTGAAGGTCACGGGCTCCGAGGTCCTCTGCCTCTTCGCCGGTCCCTCGGATTCGTCGGTCTTTCCCCGCTGCGGTCCTCCCGAGACGGTGTTAATGACGCCGAGAGGCGGCCGATCCTCCTGCCGATCCTCCCCATCCGGCGGCAACATTCTCGGCCGATCTTCCCGCTCTTTAGGTTGTCTTTGCAGGAATCGGCCAAGCCTGCCCCGCCGGACCAGCTCCTCGATTTCGTCCTGGAGCTGGATGCACTCCTCGGTATCGTGACCGTGGTCACGGTGGTAAAGGCAGAACTTGTTGGGGTTGCATTTTCTGGGATGGGAACGCATTCTCTCCGGCTCCGGAAGTCGTCCCTTGATCTCCAGCAGCACTTGAGCCTTCGGGGCGTTGAGGGGGGCGTAGCTGTGAAAACGCCGTCGGAGGGGAGAACCTTGGCGCGGAGATGAACCTCGTCGCGGGGGAGAACCTCGGCGCCGGGGGGAACTTCGGCGTCGGAGGGGACTTCGGCGTCGGGGGGGACTTCGGTGTGCCCTTCCGTCGGTGGCTTCCCGCCCCCGAGCCTGAGGTGGAGTCCGGGCTCGCCCGCGACCAGGGGGAGTTCGGGAGCGCGGCCAAGCTTCGGTGCGCTTTCTTTCTTCGGCGGGCCTTCCCGCTCTGCCTACTCGTCGCTTGTCGCGAGCTTCATTATCCTTGGCCTCAAAAGCCTCCTCTGCCCGGGCATAGCTTTCGGCCCGAGCTAGCATGTCAGCGAAATCCCTGGGATATTTCTTTTCCAGGGAGAACAACAGGTCGTTCTTCTGAAGGCCGCCCTTGAGGGCGGCCATAGCAACTGATTGGTCCAGGTTCCGGACTTCCAGCGCGGCAGCGTTGAACCGGGTGACGTAAGCCCGGATGGGTTCCCCCTCTTTTTGCCTGATGGCCAACAAGGAATCCGAGCCTCTGCGCGGCCGTTTGCTGCTGACAAAGTGGGCCGCGAATTGTTGACTCATTTGGTCAAACGATAGGATGGTGCCCGGCTTAAGCGCCGAGTACCAATTCCTGGCCGCTCCCTTGAGGGTAGAAGGGAAAGCCCGACACAAAATGGCATCAGGCGCGCCATGGAGCAACATCGTTGTCCTGAAGGCCTCCAAATGGTCGACCGGGTCGGTGGTCCCATCGTAGCTTTCAAAATGCGGGAGCTTGAAGTTCGGCGGTACCTGTTCCTGCATAATTTTCTGTGAGAAGGGAGGATCAGTGCAAATATCGTTACCGCGGGAGGAAGGAGTATGACGAAGTTCTTCTATGCGTCGTCCCATCTCCAAGAGCCTTTGATCCAGGAAGTCTTCGCGATCCTTAATCCCCAAGGTCTTCTCGCGGAATAGGTGTGAAGCCTCTCCCTGGGTCGAGCCGCGGTCCGAGCAGGGGCTCCTTGCCGGCTGCCCTTCTCTCCCGAGGGCCGGAGGTCGGGTAGCCCACATTGGTCGCTCCTGGACTGGGTTCCCGGGCTCCGGGGAACCCCGCGCCGGTCGAGTGGGCGCCGGACCTCGCGAATGCGTGGCCTGCACCGCCCGCACCGCCTCCGTAAGATCGCGGACCTGCTGGGCAAGCAGGTCGAACCGCTCCGCATCTACCGCGGTACGGAGCGGGCCCGTGTCGCCGGGGCCGGAGTGGGAGCGGACGGACCGAACGGGATCGGGCCGCGGAGGCTGCCGACCTCCGGGTCGAGGCTCTTCTGGGGGCATTTTTCTTTCCAGAAAAGGAATACTGAAGAGGGAGAAGAGAGATCCGGAGCAGGGGAAGGAAATCGTCGCCGAGCACTCCTTTAAGAACAAGGGAACCTCGAAGGTTCAGGCCCTTCCTCTAGCGCCAATCTGTTGGTGCAGAAATCCGTCGCCGCCGGAGGTCGCCGCAATCGAGGCCGCTGGCGCCGCCGGGGACCTGCAAAACGAAGTCCCGTCCGGAACCGGTGGGGTGGTGGCTCCGGCAGGACCCTCCGACGGTCAAGTTAGTTTCCGGCCAACAGTAATGGAGTGCTCGGAATGAGTTCCGGAGCTTAGAGATGTGGAGGAGAGCTTAGAGAGTCGAGAGTTCAGAGAGCTTAGCCTTAGTATGTCGGGAGGGGTCCTTTTATAGCGGAGCTTAGTTGATGGTGACGGCTGTGCCGTCTGGCAGAGAGTCGTCGGGCAGCATGGAGTTGTGGTACGGAGAGGAAGGCGTCGTCCGGTAGATCGTGGGAGCCATACCGGCGATCGTGGGAGCCATACCGGCGAGTCGTGGGCCGCATGGAGTCCGGTACGGAGAGGAAGGCGTCGTCCGGTAGATCGTGGGAGCCATACCGGCGAGCCGTGGGCCGCATGGAGTCCGGTACGGAGAGGAAGGCGCCGTCCGGTCTTGCTGCAGGCGACAGTTCGTCCAATGGAGTTCGGACTTGTAACAGAGTTCGGCCGAGGGGGAAGCTGGGGGAGTTCGTCTGGCTGAAGGGTCGGCCATCTGTAGAGTTCGGCCGTGGAGTTGCCGAGGGAGTTCGACCGCTGAGAGGCCCGAAGAGCTCGGCTGGCCAGTTGAAGGACTTCGGTTGCTAGTTGGTTCGGCCAGGGCTCGCTGAGGAGTTCGTCGCCTAGGGTCGGTCCGAAGGAGTTCGGCTGCATGGGCTCGCCTGGGGTCGGTCCGAAGGGGTTCGGCCACTTGGGCTCGCCTGAAGTCGGTCTGAAGGAGTTCGGACCGTGGGGTCCGAATGGGTTCGGGCTCGTAGGAGAGTTCGGCTGAAGGAAAAACCCGGGAGGAGCTCGGGATGGCCGAACGGGCGTCTGGGAGGAGTCCGTCTCCCGAAGAAGTCCAGCCGCTTGGAGTCCAAGGAGCTCGGCCGTCAGGAAGTTCGGCTGGCGGTGGGAGTTCGGCCCGTCCTGGCGCTGGGGAGTTCGGCAGCTAGGTAGTTCGGCCCGGACCTTGGCGCAGGGGAGTTCGGCCTCTAGGCAGTTCGGCCCGGACCTTGGTGCAGGGGAGTTCGGCCTCTAGGCAGTTCGGCCGTGGTAGGGGCTCGGCCTGGCCCTTGGTGCTGAAGCTCTTCAGCGGCTACTGGTCACATTGGGCTGAGCGTCGGGCCGGACTTCGGCAGGAGCGGAATTTATCCCCAACAATGGTTATAATATGAAAGCACTTAATTAATCATAAAGAATTATATTTTTTTTCCTTCCGTTGGCCTATCCCGTGGGTATCCTTCTTCATCTTCTTCCTTCTTCTTCTTCTTCTTCTTCTTCTTCTTCTTCTTCTTCTTTTTTCCTCCTCTTCTCTTCTCTTATCTCCACAAGAGCTTGTAACTCGAGAGGGGCGTTGGGTGGTTTAGACCTTTGGTATTGCTTGGGGATTTGGGTGCAGTTGGGACGTATGGCTGGCTCGCCTGTCCCAAGTTGGATATAAAATAGTAATAAAATAAAATAAAAATAAAAATAAATTATTTTAATATTAATCAATATAATTTTATATTATATTTTTTTAAATGAAAATTATACTCTTAATCTTGGTAGGATACATATTTTATGTAAGATTAGAGTTTAAATTTTTAGTTATAATCACTGTTCATAAAATTGAATGCAACAAATATTGAACCATGATTTTCAGAGATAAATTTTAATCTCATGAAATCATATTTTGGCAATAATTTTGGTCTCGATTGAAAATTTTGTGAGTTATTATGAATATCATCACCAAAGTGATGTATTAATTTAAAACTTGCAATTTTTTTTTTTTTTAAGAGACATTCTTCATATTAATGCGTATAATTTTCTACTCAAAGAAGGTTATTGTGTGTATTAAAATTAAAGATAACATGAGGTTTGATGGTGGAAATATACTGATCCTGAGAAATTTATTTATCTAAAGATAATAGATTTTTTCAATTGACATGTATTATCCTTGATTTTATAAAGAGATATATTGAGCCTAGAAAATTTGTCTATCCAAAGAGGATAGATTTTCAAAGGCCTTGTATTCTCATTATTTTGATCTCATATTTTAGAGCTCAATAGCATGTTATATTCTCTGCTCAAAGGAGAGTTTATGATGATGCATTTAATGCTCTTAAAAGAAAATAGCTTATTATGTTTAAAGTTATTTTTGTTTATTTATTTATTGCATGTATCTCTAAAATATTGCATTTGTGTTCAGTCTCTCTTAATGTGAACAGTAACAATGCCACTATAAAGATCCTGACTGGCTCTAACTACAAGAGATGGAAGCAAGATATTGAGTTTGCACTTGGTATTATAAATATTGATTTGGCTCTTCGGATTAATGAGCCATCTAAATCCACTGACAAGAGTACTACTGAAGAAAAAGAGCTCTATGCCAAGTAGAAGAAGTCCAATCGACTAAGTCTGCTTGTCATGAAGAGATCAATTGCAGAATATCTAATAGATGATTTGCCTGAGACCACTAGTGCCAAGAAGTTCTTCACTGCTGTTGGAGAGAGATACCAAGTATCAGATAATGCTGAGGCTGGATATTTGATGAGTGAATTAATAAGTGCAAAGTATGACAGCTCAAAAGAAATCAAGAAATATATTTTAAGGATGATCCATATTCAATCTAAGCTCAAGAATTTTTAAATCCCCATCAATGATAATTTTATTGTTCATCATGCCCTCAACTCATTGCCAACTGATTTCAGTCAGATCAAAACAGTCTACAATACTCAGAATCAGTCTTGGAGCATCAATGATTTGATCACCAAGTGTGTAGCTGAAGAAGAAAAGCTAAGGAAAGAGAAGACTAAGTGTGCTCACCTTGTTGCTCAATCCAAACCCAGCTTCAAAGGAAAATAGAATAATAAGAAATTCAATCTTTTGCTCCTAAAAAAAATCAAGATTTCAAGAAGCAAGGTAATGATGAGACTTAGGATGGAGAAGGACAAAAGAGTGACATGAAGAATAAATGCTATTTCTGCAAGAAAAGAAATCACAAGAAGGCTGAGTGCACTAAGTTCAAAGCTTGGCTAAAGAAGAAAAATAAAGAGCAAGGTAACTCACTAGCCTATGTCTATTTTGAATCAACTTTGATCAATATTTCCTTGAATTCTTGGTGGCTTGACAGTGATGACACTGTTCACATGGCATCTACCTTGCAGGGGTTTGTAAGGAGAAGGAAGCCAAGTGAGAAGAAGTCCAAACTGAAGGTGGGGAATGATGTGGAAGTTGAAGTCAGCTGTGTAGGAACTGTGAAGTTGAACTTAGATTCGGGATTTGAATTAATTTTGGATAACACTTTCTATGTATCCTCATTTAGAAAAAATTTGGTTTCAGTTTTTTTGCTTGATAAGATTGGATATAGTTTTATTATTAATAATGAAAGAATTGATTTAAGTTTTAATTTTTGAGTTATTGGTAGTTGTATTTTATTTGATGGATTATACAAGATGTGCTTGACTCCCAATAATTTTGACTCATCTTTTAATGTAGAACATGTTGGATTAAAGAGATCCAAAATTAAAAAAAAGTCTTCCCTACTTTGGCACAAACAGTTAGGTCACATTTTTAGAAAAAAAGTTGATAGATTGATAAAAGAAGAAATTCTTCCTCCTCTTGATTTTTAGGACTTTGGGAATATGTGTTGATTGTATTAGAGGAAAGTTGGTTAAGACCAAGAAGAAAGATGCAACCTACAGTCAAGGCCTTCTAAAAATCATACACACAGACATTAGTGGATCCTACTCCACCATCTTATGTGGTAATAAATATTTTTTCATATTTATTGATGATTTCTCTCGATATGACTATGTTTTTCTGATAAAAGAAAAATCCAGTGCTCTTGAAAAGTTCAAAATTTTTAAAATTGAAGTTGAGAAGCAAATTGAAAAAGTCATAAAGATAGTTAGATTTGATCATGATGGTGAATATTATGGAAAACATGATGAAGCTGGACAGTAGATAGGTCCGTTTACCAAATTCTTATAGGATTGTGAGATTATTGGCTAATAGACTATGCCTGAGACTCCTAAATAGAATGGCATGGTAGAGAGATGCAATCGCACCTTTAAGGATATGATGAGGTGCATGATGAGCGGGTCTAATCTATCAAAGTATTTATGGGGAGAAGCAATTAAGACTGCACTATATATCTTGAATAGAGTTCCAACCAAATCTGTATCCAAGACTTCTTTTGAATTATAGACAGGAAGAAAATCTAGTCTGAACTATTTTCGAGTTTAGGGGTGTCCTGCTGAAGTTAGAATTTACAATCCTTCTAAGAGGAAGTTAGATCCCAGAACCATCTGCTATTATTTTATTGGACACCTAGAGCACTCCAAGGGGTATAAGTTTTATTGTCCAACTCGAGGCACCAGAGTAGTTGAATCTATGACAGCCAAGTTTTTGGAGCTGGATGTTGCTGATAAAAGTTGTTTTTCACCTATAATTCAAAATAAACCAAGCACTTCTATTTTAATTCCCTTACCTCCAAAACTTGATAAAATTATAGTAGAACCTATAGAAGGGACAAGTCAGCACAATGTAGAGACTCAAGATATGCCTACTATTAATGAGATTTTTTTTGATTTTGAAGCTGCAATGAAAAATGCTTCTATTATAGATAAGCCTATTGCAGAGGTTTCTATGAGAAGATTTACAAGGGAGAGAAGATCAGCAATCCTTAATGAACACTATATCTATCTTTGGAAGGCAGATTATGATATTGGCCAGATTGTGGATCTTATAAATTATGTGAAGCTATCTCGAGTCCTCGATCTGATATGTAGTTGAATGCGATGAAAGAAGAAATAAAATCCATAGCAGACAACTCTATTTGGGAACTGGTGGAATTATCTGAAGGTTACAAACATATAGGTTGCAAATGGATATTCAAGACTAAAAAGGACTCTGAAGGTAAGATTGATAGGATCAAAGCCAGATTGATTGTAAAGGGCTTCACACAGAAAGAGAGCATTGATTACAATGAGACCTTCTCATCAGTTTTTATTAAAGACTCTTTCAGAATAGTGGTAGCATTGGTAGCTCATTTTGATCTAGAGCTTCACCAAATGAATGTGAAGACAACCATTTTAAATGAAGATCTTCGTGAAGAAGTCTATATAGTGTAACCTGATGGATTTAAAGAAGAAGGAAAAGAGCACATGGTATACAAACTAAAGAAGTCTATCTAAAGGCTCAAGCAAGCTTCAAGGCAATGATATCTCAAATTTGATGAGATTGTGACATCATTTGGCTTCACTAAGAATATGTTTAACCAGTATGTGTATATGAATGTTAGTGGGAGCAGAGTTATCTTTCTTATACTCTATGTTGATGACATATTGCTCGCTAGTAATAATATGAGCATGCTTCATGAGACCAAAAATTTTTTATTCAAGATTTTTGATATGAAAGATCTTGAAAATACATTCTTTATTCTTGGTATCGAGATTGATCATGATAGATCTCGTGGGCTACTTGGATTGTCTCAGAAGGCTTATATTGAGTGCGTGCGTAAGAGATTCAACATGCAAAACTGCAAGCCTAGGGATGCACCTATTATGAAAGGAGATAAGCTCAGCAATAAATAGTGTCCTAAGAATGATATTGAAAGAAAATCTATGAAGAATGTCCCTTATGCCAGTGCAATTGGAAGATTGATGTATACACAAGTATGTACCAGACTAGACATTGCTTTTGTTGTGAATGTTCTTGATCGATATCTCTCAAACCCAGATCATGATCACTAGATTGCAGCGAAAAATGTTATGAGGTATCTACAAAAGACAAAAGACTTTATGCTTGTGTATAGAAAGATGGATAATCATGAAATGGTTGGATACTCTGATTCAGATTTTGGTGGCTACTTAGATAATCTAAAATCTACTTCAAGCTATATATTTATGCTTGCTGGAGGAGCTATATCTTGAAAAAATGTCAAGCAGACATTGATTACATCTTCAACTATGTATGCTGAGTTCGCAGCTTGCTATGAAGCAGCATGTCAAGCTATATGGTTGAAGAATGTCATTTCTAATCTTTTATGATCGACTCCATCTTAAAGCCACTGGTGATCTACTGCGATAATAGTGTTGCTGTCTTTTATTCGAAGAACAATAAGATCGATAGTAGATCCAAGCACATGGAGATCAAATATCTCACAATAAGGAACCTAGTAAAAAAGAAAAATATTCTAGTAGAGTACATTGGTACAGAGTCAATGCTTGCTGATCCTCTTATCAAAGGGCTTAAACCTATAGTTTTCATAAAACATGTCAAGAACATGGGTATTTTAGAGTCTTTTGATTTGTTGGGTTAGTGGGAGTTTAATATTTTTTTTTTGAGTTTATATGTTGACTTGATAAATAAATTTTACTTATGATTGTTTTATCAATCATAAGTAAAATTTATATGTGCAAATGAAATAAAAAAGAGAGGAAGCCCATTTGCACGAGTCGTGGCTTCAACAAGCAGCTCAACCCTCAGGACCTCAGAGTTAATCTCGACCTGCTGAAAAAAAAAGAGAGGAAGCCCGCATCTGGATGGTAGCCTACAGATGGAAGGTGGCCCAATACTACAACTCCAAAGTTAGAGGTAAGACGTTCAGAGTGGAGGACCTAATGCTTTGGCAAGCCGCTGTCTCACAGCCTCAGAGCCAAGGGAAGCTCACCCCGAATTGAAAAGGTCTGTATGAAGTGGTGGAGGTCGTCCGGTCTGAAATTTATCGTCTGAAGAAGCTTGGAGGAATAATGCTTCTCCGATCTTGGAACTCAAAAAATCTGAGGATGTATTACCAATAAACTGCCTTTAATAAGACTCCTTCGTTTAGCATTATTATTTTCTGGTGCAAGAATTACATGATGACAGAAGAGAAACAAGCGAAAGTGGCCCATTAGGAATAGGAGAAGAACCTCGTCCTAATGCAAGCAAAGTCGAAGGCCTCATTTTTTTAGACAAGATGGAGGGAGAGGCCCTGACAATGGCCCTTATGTGTCCCCACAGCCCATTAGGAATAGTAGGAGAACCTCGTTCTAACGCGAGCAATGTCGAAGGTCTCGTTCACTTTAGACGAAAAGGGGGAGAGCCCTGACAATGGCCTTAGTGCCCCCATAGCCCATTAGAAATAGGAAGAACTCATCCTAACGCGAGCAATGTCAAGGCCTCATTCACTTTAACGAGATGGAGAGAGGCCCTGACAACAGCCCTTACAGCCCCCACAGCCCATTAGAATAGGAGGAGAATCTCATCCTAATGCGAGCAATGTCGAAGGCCTCGTTCACTTTAGACGAATGGGAGGAGAGGCCCTGACAATGGCCCTTACGTGCCCCCACAATCCATTAGGAATAGGAGGAGAACCTCATCCTAATGCAGCAATGTCGAAGGCCTCATTCACTTTAGACGAGATGGAGGTAGAGGCCCTGACAACGGCCCTTACGTGCCCCTACAGTCCGTTAGAAACAGGAGGAGAAACCTCGTCCTAATGCGAGCAATGTCGAAGGCCTCGTTTACTTTAGACGAGATGGAGGGAGAGGTCCTGACAATGGCCCTTACGTGCCCCCACAACCTGTTAGGAACGGAAGGAGAATCTCATCCTAATGCAAGCAAAGTCCAAGTCTGAGCTCCGAAGTCTACAGGAGATAGGATCTTCATCAACTTCGGTCGCAAGATGAGATCTCCCCCGAGGTAACCTCTGGGGTAGGAGATATGATCCTCCGAACTTCAACTTCAATAGGTGCAGAGCCCGAAAAAAGACTTCGGCAGTCGCCTGTTTTGGTACTCCCTTTCTTCGAATTTCAAACTCAGGAGTGGAGGAACTATTGTTGGGGATAAACCCCGCTCCCACCGAAGTCCAATCAGATGCTCAACCGACAATGCAACTAGTAGTCACGGGAAAGCTTTAGCGAACGAGTCTTAGCCAAGCTTCTTAGCGGTCGAGCTCCTTGCGGACTCCTCCAGTGGCCGAACTTCTACGGAAGTCGAACTCCTTGTAGACTCCTTCAGCAGTCGAACTTCTACGAAAGTCGAACTCCTTATGAACTCCTCCAGCCATCAGGCTTCTGCGGAATTCCGAAAGCCAGACTCCTTGCAGATTCCTTCAGTGGTTGGACTTCTATGGAAGCCAAACTCCTTGCGAACTCCTTCAGCGGTCAGGCTTCTACGGAAGCTGGACTCCTTGCGGACTCCTCTAGCGGTCGGACTTCTACGAAAGCCAGACTTTTGCGGACTCCTCCAGCAGTTGGGCTTCTACGAAAGCCGGACTCCTTATAGAGCAGTCGGACTTCTACGAAAGTCGGACTCCTTGCGGACTCCTTCAGCGGTTGGACTTTTACGAAAGTCGGACTCCTCCAATGGTCGGACTTCTATGAAAGCCGGACTCCTTGCGGACTCCTCCAGCAGTCGGACTCCTTGCAGACTCCTCCAGCGATCGGGCTTCTATGAAAGTCGAACTCCTATGAAAGCCGAACTTCTTACAGACTGTCGATGGATTCCTGCAGATGATCCCACTATTAAATGGTTACACAACAATAACGATCGATATTTATCAAGTCAATAACGATCGGCATTGATCAAGATAGTTACGACAATCATTAATCAAGACAGTTACAACAAGTTTCGTCTATAAAAAGGATCCTCCAGATACGCTTAGGCCAGGTTCAAAAAACTCTTCTCTCCTTGAAACTCTGCCGAACTGCACACTGAGCACTCCATTTCTATTGGCTAGAGCTAACTTGAGCGTCGGAGGATCCTACTGGAGCCACCCCCACCGACTCCGAACGGAACTTTATTTTATAAGTCACCGACGACGACCTCGTCCTCTTCCACTCCAGCTCAATTCGGCATCAACCAATTTCTGCACCAATAGGAACCATCAAAACAAGCAGCCAAACCTCCATGATTTCAAATGATTTAAAATTTGAAAAAAGTTGATGGAACAAAAAACTGCTATGGCCCAGTGGAATGATTAAAATAGTAGAAGATCCATTATTTTTGTCAAATACATCAGAAGCTTCCCGAGAAATGGAAGTGACTAGTATTAATAGTCTATGATCTATCAAGCTAATCAACGCCGCAACGAAGAAAAATATATTATTACCAAAGAAAAAATAGGGACTCAATCCCTATTCCTATTCTTCCTGAGAATCCAAAGTTTCCAACCTTAGTTGCCGATTTGCAACTCCAGCCACGTCATCCTCATCCCTAATTCTCGATATCTTGAACATCGGTGCACCGCCCAGAAGGCCATGACCTTCACCTCTATCTCTACAAACCCTGCCATCGAGCTCCTGCCTGCTCTACCATCCCGATTCTTGACATCTTTCACAAAGATCGGCTCCTGCACCAAGTCCAATTGCTGCCTCCTTCTTGCCAGTCACCGTCGTGCTCCACACTATCGTCATCGCCTCAACTATTGCCTTGCACTAGAGCACCGCCTCCCCTCTTCCTCAATGTGCTCGACTCTTTCCAACCAAGCTAGGCTAGGGCTAGCGCTTTTCCTCCCCACTACCGTGCCTCCTTTTTGCACCTCTATGCCTTCTCGCGCCTCCATGCCTCCTTGTCTACTCCTTTTTCCACCTCCTTTTTAAATATCGTGCAATATAGAACTTCAAACATTAATGGCTAGTGCTAATGCATCAGTTAGTATGGATTACAAGATGGATATTATTATGATGGTATCGTGGATACCTCAGATCAGTAAGCTATTATAGATTCCTTAGACCATTTGAGCTATTTATATAGTCGCCGACCCAAATGCTAAACTAAAGTACATGGATTCGAGCTATTTCTATCTAGTTTGATGAGCAACCCATTCGGCATGTGAGTTTCCTCCGTCGCCTCGGTCAGCCAGTTTTCTGATATGTGCAATAGCTATCTACCCTAAGTGGATAAGCTCAGAAGTAACTAACCCCCTAATTCCGTGGGAGCAAATAAGGATTAGAATATCTCATCCATATAGCACGTCTAACTGCCCGACAACTTCAGAACTATACGTTCTTATGGTTATTCAACTACGTTCTTTATAAATAGCCAAAGCCCCGAGGACCTAGGTAAGTAACCCATCTCAGAGAATCACTAGTTGCTCCTATTGTTCTCTGATTCCTAACTTGAGCATCAAAAGATTCTCGTCGAAGCAAAAACCTCTGGTACAGACTTTATTTTGTAGGTCACCTCAGCACTCCTGCTCAGAAGCTCCACAAGTTTAGCCACTCACCTTCCAACCACAATCGAGATCAGCAGCAATAGATAGAGGAAGGGTTTGAACCTTAAGTTCATTCATAAAAAAGCAGTCAAGCAGCGATTCTCACAAGATGGCCCCACATAGAACTTCATCCCGATGTACTAACGCCTCTGCCTCCTGATCGGTGTAGGATCAGATGAACAATTATGTTCCTGCACCACCAACGATAGTGGAAGTTTCTATGCCCGCACAGCCCACGATGGTAATCATGGAATAGTTCAACCAATTCTTCTGATAGGTCCAGTAGCTCACAGTAGCAGTCCAAACAATTCAAGCCCTGCCGATGCATCCACTGGCAAACCTGGAACCACTAGTGGCATCTGCACCTCCACCAACAAACTCAACACCATTGATGGTGCCTATGCCACTGCAGCAGCAGCAGTCGCAACCCCAAAATTCTAGAAGGTGTCAAACTCATCAAAGCCATCCCAAGACTCCAGAGCCAAGAAGGCGGTGGATACCAAGTCCTTGAATAGGGCATGATTCCACCTCCGATCGGCATTCTTCTTAGTGTTCTGAGGCGTATACCACTGAAGAAGTTAAATTCGAGCGAAGACTTCAGGAGATAGACCAGTGGATTCAGGAGATCCACAACAATCCATCAATGTCATTGGATGGGTTCGATGTTGACCCATCTTTTATGGCAAGCATAATGTAGGAACCTATTCTCTAGCATTTCAAGATTCCTTAGGTAAAAGGTTATGATGGGATGACTGATCCTGTTGACCACATTAACAGTTTTAGAGCTATTATGCTTTTTTAGGATGCTAGTAACGCCATCTTGTGCCGAGCATTTTCTTCTACTCTAAAAGAAGCAGCTTGAAACTGGTACTCTAGTTTGAAGGTGACTTTAATTTATTCTTTTAGATAGCTAAGCCAGTCCTTCACCGCCCACTTTGTCACTAGCCGACGGCTACAGAAGCGATCGGATTACCTCCAAACTATCAAATAAAAGGAGAGTGAACCATCCAATCATATGTAGCCCGCTTTAATAATGCCATGCTTAAAGTTTGTGACCTAGATCATTGGATCGCTATATCTGCAATGATGGATGGATTGCTGAAGAATAATCTTAAAAAAACATTAACGAAGACCTATCCTCAGGACTTTCCGAATTTACTTATTCGGATGGAGAAATATGCTCATATAGAAGACTCTTTTGCAGAGGATGATGATTGCCCTACAAACTCTACTATGAGGGGAGAAGGTCCGAGTAGAGGATGCTCACCTAGGCAGAAGGAAAGAACCTGCCAGCACTCAAGATTTCAATAAAGAAGATAAAGGAATGATTCACCTCAGAGGCGATTCATCAACTATATGCCTCTGAATGCCTCCAAGAGAGAGATGCTGATAGAGCTACGAGTCAAGCTACCTCAGCCAACAAGGATGTGGATAAAGCTGAGCACCGCGATCCAACCAAATACTACTTTTACTATCATGACCACAATCGCGATACTGAAGAATACCGCAAGCTCAAGGATGAGATTGAGAGGTTCAGTAGATAGAGAAGGTTGGATCGCTTTATCTTGAGGGAAGACCTCCACGTCGACCTCCTCTAAGAGCTCAGTAACCATCTAGTTTTCCTCGATAACCATTCTCTCTACCTCAGCCACAGCCGACACTAGTGCAGCCATAGAGATAAGAAGTAGGAGAACAACCGACGACAGAAGATCGACTCCTAAGGGAAGAAATCCACATGATAACTAGAGAGTCATTTGGGTCGGCAGAGATTCCAAAGGCGAAGAAGTCGAGGCTCGAAGATAGGCTCATGGATGCCATTGTCTTCATCGAGTAAGATGGAAAAGGTGTACAAGCCCCGCATAATGATGCGGTAGTTGTAACTGCAAATATTGCAGACTTTAATGTACACTGTATATTTATTGATCATGAAAACTCAGTCAATGTCTTGTATTTTTTTATCTTCTCTCAAATGGGATTCACTTCAGATTAGTTGAGTAAGTTTGATACTCCAATTCAGGGTTTCTTCGAAAATTCAATGATTTCAGAGGGAATGACCAGGCTACCTATCATAGTAGGTACCCCACCTCAATGAACGATGATCCAAGTCGACTTCTTAATGATAAAACTTTCTTCAGCCTACAATATAATCCTTGGTCGTTTGAGTTTGTGGACTTTAAAGGACATGGTGTTGAACTATTATCTGATAGTAAAATTTTCAATAAAGAGTGGAGTAGGGTAAATCCAAGGCAACAAAGCTATGGCTCGACAATATTTTGCTACCAAGCTTCGAGCAAAGGCTCAACCCAAACTTCCAATAGGATTGGATGCTTAGGATGATATGATCGAAGAGCACGTCCAACCGTCTAAAGAACTTCCAGAGATTCCATTGAGGAGGGAGAATCCCCGTCAAACGGTGAAGATTGACTCGTATCTAGACAAGATAACAAATGATCAACTAATCGTTCTTTTGCAGAAAAAAATGGATCTTTGTCTGGTCGGCCATGGATATACCTTGCATAGACTCGACAGTAATGTCCCACTATCTGAAGGTGGATCCGACCTATCGCTTAGTGAATCAAAAGAAGCAAAGCTTCATCCTAGAGCGCTAGAAGGCTATAATCGAAGAGGTAGACAACCTAGTCAAGACTGGCTTCATCAGAGAAACGATGTACCCAGACTGGTTAATGAATATCATGTCGGAGAAAAAGGCAAATGAAAAGTGGTGCATGTGCATTGACTTCACCGATCTGAATAAAGTTTGTCCCAAAAAGTGGTGCATGTGCATGTGCATTGACTTTAGGATATGTGCTCCTCATCTTCATGGATGCCTTCTTCGATTACAATCAGATTCAGATAGCATTTGAGGATGAGAAGAAAATAGCCTTTATTGCTGACTGTGGGCTTTGTTATTATAGGATGATGCCCTTTGACCTAAAAAATGTAGAGGCAACCTATTAACGACTGGTGAACAAAATCTTCAAAGATCAAATTGACCGCAACATGAAGGTATATGTAGGCGACATGTTAGTCAAGAGCTGAGCCATCTCGGATCATATTACTGACCTCCAAGAAATCTTTTAACATCCTCCGTCGATTCTAAATGAAGTTGAATCCAGCAAAGTATGCCATTGGAGTTACCTCCAAAAAATATCTTGGATTTATGATCTCACAAAGAGGCATCGAGATAAATCTTAAAAAGATTAAGGTAGTCTTAGAAATGACACCACCAAGGACTATCAAAGAAGTGTAACACCTCACCGGGAAGATCGCCTCACTCAATCATTTCATCTTCATATCAGTCTAGAGGTGCCTATCTTTCTTGCAGACCCTCAAGGAGCCAAAAGACTTTCAATGGGCCACTGAGTGCTAGAAGATGTTTGAGGAGTCGAAACAATATCTTAGCTCTGTGCCATTGCTCACAAAGCCTCAGCTTGGTGAGGAACTATTATTGTATCTTGCCATATCTTCAATGACAATCAGCTCAATCCTTGTCCGGGGGGAAGGATGGATCTAGAAGCCTATATACTATACGAGCAAAGTCCTTCATGATGCAGAGATTAGATACTTCAAGCTAGAGAAGCTAATATTTATGCTAGTCATCATGGCAAAAAAACTCCGATCTTATTTTCAAGCTCACACCATTGTCGATCAAGGCCGTTCTCCACCATCCGAATACTTTTGGGTGAGTTGCAAAGTGGGCTCTTCAGCTTTTTGAGTTTGACGTGAAGTTCCATCCAAAGACTTCCATCAAAGCCCAAATATTGGTAGACTTCATTCTCGAGTGCACCATCCCAAATGAAGAGAGTTCAAAATATGGTAAAAGCTCAAGAAATGAAGAAGCAAATGTCGGATCCGACCTTGAGGAGTTGTAGACCTTGCATGTTGATGACTCATCGAATTCATCAAGGTCAGGAGCTGCCTTATCTTGGCCAGTCCTGAAGGAGATGTCGCAAAGAATGTCCTACACTTTGAATTTTCGACCACCAATAATGAAGTAGAATATGAAGCTCTAATTGCTAGTATAAAAATTACAAAAGAAGTAGGGGCTTAACACCTTAAAGTCTTCAACGATTCCCAATTGATGGCTACACAAGTCAAGGATGAATACAAAGCCCGAGAGGTAAACATGAAGAGGCATCTTCAAAAAGTAAAGGATTTAATCTAATCCTTTCTAAGTTTTGATGTTCAAAATGTTCCTAAAGCGGAAAATGCTAGGACGGATGCACTGTCGAAGCTAGTAGCTTCCTTACCGACCGACCTATAGAAAGGGACTTCATCAAAGTATTGAAGGCCTCAAGCCTCAAGGAGCCTCTTATTATCCAGCAAGTCGATAAGGAGTCCAGCTAGATCGATCCTCTATTAAAATATTTAAGAACAGGAGAACAACCACCTGATCACAAAGAGGCCTGAAAGATGCGGAATAAGACTGTGCGCTATGTACTATGCAATGACAAGTTATACAAGTGGTCATCTTCCTTGCCTCTTCTGAGATGTCTGCATCCATCTGAGGCCAACTATGCATTTAGAAAAGTTCATCAAGGAATCTATAAAAATCATTTGAGGGACAAAGCCCTCTTCTACAAAATTCTTCGATAAGGCTATTACTGGCCTACTATGCAAAAAGATACAGCTGATTTTGTCAAGAAGTGTGATCGATGCCAGCAAAATTCTAACATTCAACATTAGCTAGTAGCACTTCTGACTTCTATCAGTGCCCGTTGACTATTTGTTCAATGAGGGTTGGACATTCTTGGTCCTTTTTCTCGAGCCTCAGGTCAGTGCAAGTTTCTCCTAGTAGCTATTAATTACTTCACAAAGTCGGTGAAAGCTGAGCCTCTAGCCTGTATAACCGATGCAAGTATAAAAGATTTCATCTGAAAATCCATCATCTATTGATATGGCCTTCCTAAAGTCCCAATCACAGACAATGGCAGATAGTTCAATGGTGCTAGACTGTGCGAATTTTGTGAAGATCATGTGATCAAGCATCGCTTCACATCAGTAAGCCATCCATAAGCAAATGGAGAAGTAGAGGTGAGCAATAGAACTCTTTTTCAAGGCTTGAAAGTCAGGTTAGATCAAATAGAAAGATTTTGGATAGATGAGCTTCATCACATGTTATGGGCTTATCGAACTATTTAGAGAATCTCGACTAACGAGACTCCTTTTAACCTCGTATTTGAGATTGAAGCAATTATTCTACTGGAGATTGGGCTCCCTTTGCTCAAAGTAGAGGAGTACAATGAAGACACTAATTCGAAGTTGCTCTGAGCTAACCTCAACCTGATTGAGGAAAGTAGGGAGAATGTTGCCATAAGAATGGCCTCTTATTATCAGAGGATGTTCGAGTATTATAACATCCGGATCAAGGCCAAGGAGTTCCGAGTTGGCGATCTATTATTGTGACGAGCTAAAGCATCACAGTCCATTGAACAAAGAAAGATATCATCGAATTAGAAAGATCCTTATCAAGTGGATGAGGTTGTGTCCTAGAACCTACCGGCTAAAGCAACTTAATGGAACTTCACTCTCCAAACCATGAAATTCAGCCAATTTTCGTATATACTATCAATGATGTTGTGATTTCATGTTATGATATATATATATATATATATATATATATATATAATATTTAAATTCATCAACTTGAATTCGTTAATTTATGTTTGAATATAAAAGTAATATGAAAGATCGAAGCTCTTATCCAGCGAATTAAACCTATCTATAGTTTCTTTGATTAGAATTGATTTTACTAAGATTTTTTTGATCGAAACTGAAACTCTAAAGTTTCTTTGATCGGAACTGATCTTATTAAAGTTTCTTTGATCGGAACTGATCTTATTAAAATTTCTTTGATCAGAATATATTGTTCTTTTGATCAGAACTATCCTATCTAAAGTTTCTTTGATCAAAATTGATTTTATTAAGATTTCTTTGATCATAATCTATAATTTTTTTGATCGAAACTATTCTATCTAAAGTTTCTTTGATCAGAACTGATTTTACTAAGATTTTTTTGATCAAAATCTATTTACTAAGATTTTTTTGATCAAAATCTATAGATCTTTTGATCAGAATTGTCCTCTCTAAAGTTTCTTTGATCAAAACTTATCTTACTAAGTTTTTTTTTATCAAAATCTGCAGTTTATTTGATCGAAACTATCCTCTCTAAAGGTTTTTTTATCAGAATTAATCTTACTAAGATTTCTTTGATCGGATTCTATAGTTTCTTTAATTAGAACTGTCCTATCTAAAGTTTCTTTGATCAAAACTGATTTTACTAAGACTTTTTTTTATCGAAATCTATAGTTTCTTTGATCGAAACTATCCTCTCAAAAGTTTTTTTGATCAAAATTAATCTTACTAAGGTTCATTTGATCAGAATCTATAATTTCTTTGATCAAAATTATCCTCTCTAAAGTTTTTTTGATCGAAACTTATCTTACTAAAGTTTCTTCGATTGGAATCTATAGTTTCTTTGATCGAAACTGTCCTTTCTAAAATTTTTTTGATCGAAACTAATCTTACTAGATTCTTTTGATCAGAATTGTTCTATCTAATGTTCCTTTGATTGGAACTACCCATGCTGAGGTTTCTTTGATCGAAATCTATATTTTCTTTGATCAAAACTATCACATCTAAAATTTCTAAGGTCGGAATTCAATTGAACATCTTAATCAGGATAATTCTAAGTTTTTTAGATCAGAACTAGCCTCTACATGCTTGATGAAAATATGCAAATAGAAATTATTAGAAGCAAATGGCACAGATCGCTTAAAGAAATAACATTTCATTCATTTCTTCAAAGTTTTTACAATGACCTCAAAAGGTCTAACTATAAAAAAGCATAGCCTAAGGAACAACATTTGGCATGGAAGCAGTCATTGTAGGTGCATTAGTTGCAAAGGATTCCCAGACCTCATCCAAAAAGTTTGGATTTAATTCTAGATACTAGGCAGCAACTCTATCTCGAACCAGCTGCTTTCCGCTGATATAAGCGTCAGTGGCGAACTCGATATTCTTGACTTGATACTCCTTTGATGCTCGAAAATCCTCGATGGCCTTTGAAGTGACGATCCTGATCTATGCCTCAACACTACTCTCAACCTCGGCTACTTCTTCTCTACTGCCTCAATCGCAGCTTTATTATTCTCTAACAAGGCTTCAAGCTCCTTTATTCTTACTGCTTGAGCTTCTTGAACACCTAGCAGTTGGAAGTTCTCCTCTATAACTCCTTTTAGGGCTGCTTTGACATCTTCAACTCTCCTCATAGCAGCATCAACTCTCATGGAGGCTTCCACGCCCTCCTTCTCAACTTTATCCTTCATTATTTTTAGCATTTTGGTGGTAGTTTTATTCTTTCTTGCCTCCACCGAAAGCTCGAGAGAGTGCTCCATGTACCCATTTAAATAATAGACAAGCTGTTGAAAGGTGTTTCAATTACAATACAGCAAGCATATACTTAAGAATAAGTAAGGTATGGTAAGGAGCTTTGGCTTATCTGGATGAAATACTCCACAGCTCCTTTTCTTACCATCCTGTGTGACTCGATCAGCAACTCGTTTGCATCAGCTGGGAGGAGCAACCCTATGAACCACACATGCACCAGCTTGTAATCCTTCAAGGCCAAAGCTTTGAGCTTCAAACCAGCTGGTGCGGTCCTAGAAGTCCCGACGGTTCCTAATATCCTAGCTACCTTAGTTGGTCCCTCTTTCAAAGAAAAGTTGGCAACCTGAGGGGCAGGCAAGCTCAAAATTGCCTTCTCGAGGACTTGATCTGCCTGGCTTTCTTGATCTCCATGAGAAGCCAAGGAAGCTGAACTAGATCGAATCCTTATAATCCTAAAGTCAGCCCCATGGAGCCATTTGGGTTCTTCAGATTTTGAAGTTGGTGGCACAAGCGGACTCCTAATCCTAGCACGAGTGATACGGCCACTTGCAAGCTTCACCACTCTCTTTCGATGGACCTTCTGCTCTAGTTTCTTCAATGAGCTCGGGTCCATTCTTGTAACCAAAGCAAGTGATCAATACAAAAGCCAAATATAAAATGAAGAATATATGACTCTAAGGTAGGTGACCCATGCATAACTTGGGGATCGGCTCGGCTAATGCTGACATTGAACAAAATTTTCTCTAATAGAAGCTCCTTCAATTCCAAAACCTTAAAATCGCACAAGGTCTCCAGTTCCTACCTCAGATGCTGATCCAATGCCGGCTCCCTCAACATTGCTTTCTAGGGCTCGTCCCAGTCGATGAAACCTTAATCTTCACCTGACGTCCGGGAGACGAACAGAAAACACCTTTTCCATCCATAGATGGTAGGAGGACCCCAGATCAATGAGCGAGTAGTCTTCTTCCTCAATGGTGATACATATCAGCATCCACGTGATCTGAGATATCTCTTGAAAGTAAAGAAAGAAAAAAAAAAGTACAATGTTGAGATCAATCCCAATCAGTACAAATATTACAGAGAAATAGCAGATATGCCACCATGAGTTTGGAACTATCGAGCATGCTGACATCTCAAAAAATTTAAAAAGAGTTACAATAAAAGGGTGAAGAGAAAGCCTCAGTCCAGCCCGAAAGTATTCGTCGTAAAGGCTCATCCAACCTGAAAAAGGATGGCAAATCCAGTCATTCAGTCCCGAAACTTCCAATTAGAAATCCAAGGGAATTTGAAACTGATCATGGAGTGGTACCACATTCCTCTTCATTAGCTCAGACTAAAAGGTCATCGGGGAAAAGTCAGAGTCACCAGAGAAACCCATCCCTCCTTGCAAGGAGAACTAGAAGAAAATATAGAAAAGTGAGATGGAGAAGAAGGGGAACCTATGGCAAAAGAACCTATGGCAAAAGAAGATAGATGGAAACTTCTACATCTAGTCTTGTTTAGGGTTCACATAGCCCCAGGTTTAGAAGATTTTTTAGCGATTATTCTTCTCAGAGCATTGATTGCTGGAGGCATAAACCGACAGATGTTTGGCATGTGGCAGTCATCGATTGAGCATAGCTCATGCCACCAATATAATAGTTAATGCTGGCTACAGACAAATATGCTCAGCACAACTTTTGGAAGATGTGCGGGGACCGCGATCGTACCTACCACATGGAAGCAGTTTAAACTTTAATCCTTTCAAATTTCACATAACATCTAATGAATATTTTCTAGGTAATAAATATAGCTCGAACAAAAGTTTGAACTATAGCTCGGATTATATCTTGAATGATAGCTTAATTTGTATAGCTCGAAATTTAATCGATATAGCTTGAGATATTGCTCATTCATTCAAATGCAGGCATCATTAACAAAAATGAATTCACTCATTTACATGAAAATTTAATTATAACATTTAGATCATAAAAGAAAAGAAAATGCAGCTTAGAATTTATAAATATTACTGTCGACTTGCTTCGAAATAGCCTTCTTCAGTGCCAACAGTCCTTTCTGTCTATGTGGCTGCATTGACTTCGCTCGCCCCAATAAGGCACTAGAATATTTTTGCAAATTTTTTTGTGCAATCATCTGCCACAGGCTTCAGACCTTTATCTAAAAAATTGGCTTGTAGAAGCTCGGCACTATTTGCAAGAAGGGAGCCATTATTTTACATCCCTCGAAGCCCAAGGAGAATGCTAACTTACAGGCCTGGCCTATGATATTGGCTTCCCTTCTTACTAATCGGTCCAATCTCTTAAGAGCGGTCAAAGTTAGAATCTCCTGATCTGAAAGACGGCGATAAAGGAGAATTTGGCTTTCTTTATTCTCCTTCAACTTCTTCTTCAAGCGCTCCACTTTTGATAGAGCCTCCTAAAGCTCAACCTACGGAGTAGATTTTTTCTGAGTCACATGTACCTTCTTCGAAGTAGAGTCTTCACCCCTCTAAGATGTCTTCTCTCTATGGATTGTTTAGGCCTTCTTAACTGAGCAATTGCTGGGGCTCCTTGAAGAATGAACCTTAGGGGGGAGCTTCTTTTTCCTTTAAGCGGCCTCCTCAAGTGCTCAATATCATCATGAGCTCGATGGCAATCCCTTTCAACTCTAGACCTCTACCTCTCAAGGTCTTCAATCTTCTTCTTAGCCCTTCTTATCTTGTCATCTCGATGTTCAATCACCTCTTGAGCTTTGTGGAGAGGCTCTTCAGAATAATTAATCTTCTTGACGAGCTCAATGTTAGCAGTTTTTTTCTACTCCAAAAGATACTCCAGCCCATCTACTTTTTCCTTTGCCACTGTAAGCTCCAACGACAAAGACTCAGAGTCGGAGTCAACAAAGCTAGCTAGATAATGTCCTATCAGTGCAAGATTCACATAAAGTAAAAAAAAATAGAATGATTGTGAGATGCCTAAAAGAAAAGATTCAAAGGCTTCTTACCTAAGCAAGAGACCTTAAGGTGCCAGTCAGCCTATGTTCAGCTCCTTGTTTGTCCAGATACTACCTCTTATCAGGCGAAAAAATTTTCTTTAAAAACTCCACCATATTCTTGAGATTCCCTAGCACGGATAGAATAGAAGGCACTGGCTATGAAGGAGCCATTTGGACAACAACTGGAGGAAGACGTGGGGCAGGAACCACCTGTTCCATAAGGTCCCCAATCTCCATCGCTTTTGCTAGTTTCGGAGGGCCGATCGTGTCCAATGCCTCCATCTCTTGCATCAAAGACTTCTCTATAAAAATCTCCTCTGGTGGAGCCATCATCACAATCTCCATCGATGAACTACAAATCCAACTATCAGAGAGGGATCCTCTTCCCCTGTACTCACTGGAGCTAAGGGAAGTGGAGCCAAAGGAACAACAACTGGAACCTTAGTATTGGCACTCGTGGAAGCTGTAGGACTGTTGACTGAAGCCTTAGCTTGTCTTTTATGGGTCGAGGCCAGCTCCAACTTCTTCAATAATTTGGTATTCATCATGCCTGTAAGGATGGCAATGAGAACCCAGAGCAAAGGGAGTTGTGGTCACTCTGATCGCAATTGTTTCCCTAATGTGCCGGATAAGCCAATTTAAAAATAGAAAAGATGAAGATAAAAAACTGCCACTTGAGAAATTAAATTCTTGAAAATTCTGCTAGCAGAGTGATCCCTTCAATTATGGTCATTTGTAATGGCCTTGCTCATCAAGCTGACATCATCAACCTTAAATGCCAAAAAACATGTATGATAGTGTGAAGACGTGCATCCGCAGATCAAAAGTATAATTTTAGAGGTACTTCTTTCATTTAATTCTCAGACTCAGAAGTAGGGGGTAGTGTTACGATGGAACTATGGATATGTCAGATCGATGAGCTATTATGGACACTTTAGAGCATCTGAGCTATCTGTGTGGTTGCCAACATAAATACTGAACTGAAGTACATGGATCCAAGCTATTTTCATCCAATCTTATGAGCAGCCCATTCGGTATATGAGTTTCCTCCATTGCCTTGGTCAGCCAGTTTTCTGACACATACAGTAGCCATCCATCCTAAGTGGATAAACTCAAAAGTAACTTACTTTCCTAATTCTATAGGAGCAAATAAGGACTAAAATATCTCGCACACAACAGCATATCTAACGACTCAATAACTTTGGAACGACACGTTTCCACAGTTATTCAACCATGTTCTTTATAAATAGCCAAAGCTCCGAGGATCTAGGTAAGTAACCCATCTCAAAGAATCACTAGTTGCTTCTATTATTCTCTGATTCCTAACTTGAGTATCGGAGGATCTTTGCCGGTACAAAAATCTCTGGTTCGGACTTTATTTTGTAAGTCATTCTAGCACTCCTATCCAGAAGCTCAGCAAGTTCAGTCACTCGCCTTCCAACCTAAACCATGACCAACAGCAATAGATATAATGAGTATGACAGTCCTAAGCATCGAAAGTTAAATTCTAAAGCATGGGATGACATGGAGAGGATTATAGAAAATAATGAAGGAAAGGCTAAATGCAAGTATTGTAAGAAGTTATTTTGCAGCTAGCTCTAATAAAGGAACTTCTCATTTGTTGCATCACATAAAAAAATATCCTAAAAAGAGGAATGAAGATATTAGGCAACATATGCTTAAAGCTCATACTTCTACTGATGGAAGCAAATCACTAAAAATTCATAAATTTGATCATGAAGAGTCTCATAAATCTCTTATCACTTTTTTAGTAGCTGAAAAACATCATTTTACCATTGTAGAGAAGCCTATCTTCAAGTATTTTATATCCACGAACGGTCTCGAGTTTAAGAATATAAGTAGGCATATTGTGAGAAGAGAGTTGTTTTCATATTATGTGAAAAAGAGAGAACTTATCCAAGAAGAGTTGATGAAAGCTCCTGGTAGAATTTGTTTGACTTCTGATAATTAGAACTCTAAGCACACAATTGATGAATATATTTATATTACTGTTTATTGGGTTGATAGTGATTGAAAGTTGCAAAAAAGAATTATCCATTATAGGGCCTTAACTCCTCATAGGTTATCTATAGCAGATGAGGTAGCATTGTGCTTGACTCAATGAAAAATAGATAATAAAATTCTTAGCATCACATTAGATAATGCATCCTATAATGATTACATGGCTAATTTTCTCAAATATCGATTTTTGGCAAAAAAACTCTTTAGTAAGTGATGATAAGTTTTTCCAAATTCGTTGTTGTGGTCATATTTTGAATCTTATTGTACTGTGTGGTTTAAATATTATTGAAGTGTGATGGCTAAAATTTATAATTTTTAAATAAATTTTATGAAGTAACATGCATATTTTCTGGTACCAAATATCCAACTTCTAATATTTATTTTAAAGGGATATAGAAGATTCGTACCCATTTGTTGGAAGCAAAAAGAGGTTCATACAGTTTCATATCTAACATGATTAATGATATGCTTCATAAATTTGATAAGTATTAGACTGAATATAATTTAATTTTATCTTGTGCTGCAATATTGGATCCACATTATAAGATACATTTTGTAAGCTATTATTTTACCAAGATTTATGGTGAGAGTGCTGAAGTGAATATAAAAAAGATTGTGGCAATCCTTTATGATTTGTTTGATGAGTATCGAAGAAATGCTCCCACCATATTATCTACTATTGGGTCTTTAATTGGTTCAAGTTCTTCAATTGGAATTCATGATGATGATAATGCTGACTTTAGTGATTATAAATAATTTATGAGCCAACTATCTGATCCTCGATCCAAAAAGTCTTAATTAGATATGTATTTAGAAGAACACGGTGAATATGATATACATAGTGAAATTGATATTTTAGGCTATTGGTATAAGAGTTTATCAAGGTATCCAGAGCTTGCATTGATGGCCGGTGATCTTTTAATTATGCTAATTTCTATAGTTGCATCAGAATCAACTTTTAGCATTGGAAAAAAGGTGATAAATCCCTGGAGAAGCTTATTTAAATCAAAGATGGTTCAAGTTTTGATTTGTCTTGAAGATTGGATGCATGCTAGAGGCTTTTCCTCGGATGATTATTTTTGTATACTATTTAATTTTTTTATTGCTTGTACTTTTATATCATGGACTACTTGTTAATTATCTTTTATTATTTTGATTGTATGAATGTATGAACGGGGATTGGATACATTAGGATGTACTAGTGGAACCCCAGTTCTAAACTCATTAGATGATGGATCATCTAGCTCTACTGATGATGAGGTTGATGAAGAGGAAGATGATGGTGGTGATACTCTTTAGGTAATTTTATTGATTTTATTTTCTATTTGCCTAGTCTATCAAAAATTTTCTTCTTTGTAAGTATTCAGTCTCTTGATGTCTGCTTAGTTGATTTTAATTTAACTAATTTTTTTTTGTGTTTGAGATCTATAGGCTCAAAATTTTAGATTGTAAGGAATAAAGATGGGAAGGAACATCTAGTTAATTTTGGTAGTGTGATTGTTCTACACTCTATAATATATCGATGATATATTATGGAGTATTTATAAGAATATTGTCAGGTGCTTATTTTTTTTTCACTTAGTTCAATCAGTTTGATTATTTCACTATAATAAAAAAAATTTACGACAACGTTCAACAAATGATGCAAGAGACCATACAAGTACCGTAATATCTCTATATCAACATTTTTAATAAATATCGGATAAACATCATTTAAGTGAGCGTCGTTAGCTTTTATAGCAACGGTTCTCACAAACGCTGGTATCCTATTTATAACGACAATTTATTATGATGCTACACAAACATTACGAGAGTATATATTATTATGATGTTTCAAAATATTGTTATAAGATGTAATATTTTTTAATCACAAGCTTATAAAGATGCTTATAAATGTCAACTTAGGAGATTTATGGCGGCGTTTAACAAATATCATTTTTAATAATTTATTGCAACACATATAAATGTCGGTTTAGATTATTGATATTGATATATATGAAATAAGTAGCGATAATTGTATATGTCACTATAAACACGTATACCAATATATACAGAAATATTGATATAAATAACTTATTATGACATTTTCTAATCATCACTTTATAATTTTAGAGTAGATATAATATATCATTTTATTATACTTATAATGATATTTATAAATATCATTTAAACCATTTTTAATTAACTATTTTTTTAATTTATATTTATCATTAATCATATAATCTACTTGTGAAAAATAGTAATAAATCAAATACTTTATTATTAAATACAAACTACATGGATAATTAAATTTTACAATATCAAATTTTATATAATCAAAGACCATTGAGTCAAAACAATCCAAATATTCATTTATGATCAAACTTATAATAAAACATCACGTTGACATCGTAGAGTTTGTATTACAAAATCCAAAACAAAATACCCACATATTGATATAATAGAGTTGTGTATTACAAAATCCAATATCCATAGTTTGCTTCATCACATACTACTAACAAAAAGCATCATCATAAACAAAATATTCCAATTAATCTTCATCACCTGTAAAATAGCAAATCAACTTATTAGTTATTTAAATATATACATGAAGTATATTCGACTTATTTTTTATTTATATTATACTAATTGAGAATAAAAATAATAAATTACTTGTCATTCAAAAATAATGAACTCACCTCTAAATGTAGTAAATCTTCATCATACACTACTAACAAAAAGCACCACCATAAATAAAATATTTCAAACAATCTTCATCACCTGCAAAATAGTAAATTAACTTGTTAGTTATTTAAATATATATATCCCTCTGCTAGTATCTCTATTATGGTGAAACTTAAAAAGATTTTATCTTTTTGTTTTTTCAACAAAGTTGAACAAATATTTTTTAGAATATGATTTTCTCTCTATAAGCTTCATATTTTCTCAAAACCTTAATTCAATTTAGTTAGATAGATCACCTATCAACAAATCTTTTTATGATAGCAAGAGACATTCGTATAGATTTTCTTAAAATTATTTCATGCCTTTTTGTGATCTTTTCTTGCAACCTACACTGCATTGTCTTATTGTTTATTCTATCTAAAGGCCTTAAGTAAATTAAAAGTATGTTCATTGTACAATGTAAAACACTTATATTCCAATGAGCAGCAATGAGTTTGGTATTATACTAATTAAGAATAAAAATAATAAATTACTTGTCATTTTAAAAAAAATGAACTCATCTCTAAATATACTAAATCATTAATCAGCAGCAGGATGTTGAGATTATGGTTGAACACTTGCATAGACCGAACTACCAGCACCAGAAATCTATAGTAGTTTTCAAAATTAATATTATCAATCAACATTCTTTACATATATTATTATACATACTAACTAAAAAAATTATTCAACATATAAAGTGGTATGACTATACCTATCCAATGTGTTTAACATTTGAACCAATAAATTTAGTAACTAACTCCTTAAGTTGTGCCATTTCATTACTTAAGATTTTATAATTCTCTATTAATATTCTTTTCTCCTCTTTTTCTTGCTTGCGTTCCTTTATCATGTCAATATTTGCCTTTCCAAACATCTTGGAGGTAACTCCAAAATCTATTCCACCCACATGCCCATGTCTCTCAGGTCCAATTGCTTGAGATAATATGTCCCCTTCCAAAAGTGCAAAACTCTCTGAATTTAAGATGTTTCATAATTTACTTTTTTTGCAATCCTAAGATTCTCAATTCTCTCCTGCATAAAAAGAGAATATAAAAAATTATATGAGTAAATAAGTAATATGATTTTATTATTATATTATCAAAAATAAAATATATAATTATAATAAATATATATAAGAGTGTAAGAGAATAAATTACAATAATAGCTACTGCCTCAGTAGTCACTGACTTTTCATCTTTATGTTTGTGCCAATCAACATATAGCTTTGCTCTATCAGGACGCTTTTCTATTTTTTTAAGCTTTTATATAAGAAAAAATAAAATTAATAACTTACTAACATATAAGAATATCAATGTCTACTTCTCAAAACGAAAAAGAATATCAATAAATAAGAATAAGAAAATGTTAAATAAAAAAACTTTTATATATATTTTTTAAGTAACACTACATAACTCCATCTTAGCTCTTCTAGCAAAAGATATGGTACCAGAAGTATGTGGCATTTTCATCTGAGCTCGACTTTTCTTTCCTTTTTCAAATTTTGCCTATAAATATATTCATAATTTATAGTATTAATCAAAATATTAGATTCTTACATAATATTCTAAAAATAATATATTACCTACCATTTCGATGAATACCATTTATTAGCAAGTGCTACCCACTGATCGGATCGTGTTTGAGGATCCACATTAGCCTTCAATTTAGCTAGGGTCTTATACTTAAAAAAATTATCATAGTATAACGTATGTTTAAATTCTTTCAAACAACGTCCAACTTGCTTAATAACCCATGACCTTAATGCCAAATTAAATATGACTAAAAATAAATCAAACTTCATTTAAAAATAAAAATCTAAAAGAAAAAAATATAAACAATATTTATAATACAAATCTAGTAATTTTGAATTAAATGATTAAACTTAAATATAGAAGATTTATAATAACTTACTTTCACAACTCTCCATATCTCATCTTCGTATTCCATAGGAACTTTCCTCCAATCATCAAATTCAAGTGGCTTTAAATTGGGATTTCTTGCCACAATACTATAAAAATATTCAAGTTCACCATCATCAACACACCAATTGTGAATATTAAATTATTCTACCAACTCTTCTCCTTCACATAAATTTCATATATTAGCAAGTAGAGTAGGACCTCGAGTTTTACGTGGCTCAGTAGAAGTTATTGCAAGAAAAAATTAAAACATATTATAAGACTTGATATAAGATCATAAAAATATAAAAAAATAATTAAATTAAAATAGAATAAAATATTAAAAATATAATTTTTTATAAAATATTAATAGCACTTATACTCTGTATCGGTATCAGTATTCAATTCTATCTGATCATCATGTGAAGATGAAGCTGAACTCTCACCAGATAATTATAAATTATTGAGCTTGCAAATGCTGTGAACTCTGATACTGAGATCCTGAGATAGGAGCTTGATGCTGAGATGAAAAAGTAGCCTGAATCTCTAATAAACTACCAATATCTATCTTTTTTTCTTTTTTGAGGCTACAAAGAAGTAGTTGACTTTTCTCTTTATTTTCTAATCCTTTTCAACATTGTGTAGCCCAACCTTTTTCAAATTAAATTATTAATAATAAATAAATAAATAATTCAATAAATTATATAGCAATATGCAATACAAACTATGCTAGTAGATAAATGATAAAAACAAAACTTAATATTAAACATTTAATATAATATGCAATAGTATCAAAACATAAGAATGAGTATAGAAGAATAATTTAAAATAATTTTTTTCATAAAAAAAGTACTATAATTCCTCTTCAGATTGATAATCATCCCTTGATTTATCTTCCATGCTAATAGTTATGCCATCTATATCATTTCTAACCTAATTGACTTCTTCATTTTCTTGGGCACATTCTTCCATTATCTCATCACAATCTAAGCAAAGCTTACTGTTTGACTCAAATGAAAGTTCATCACCCATTTCACATATATCTCGAGGCTTTGTTCTAAAAATCACTTGCCATTCAGATTGTACTAGATCTTGAATATAGAAAACTTACTGGACTTATGATGCAAGTACAAATGGCTCATCATTTAAGTTTATAACAAGGTGGACCAATTTTGATAAATTCACAAGTGTGCATCCAAATATATCTTTCTTCACACCTTTTCTCCACTCCACATCTACCCAGTTATACTTGAATAACATGACTTTAAATCTTTCAAAATAATTCAATTCAATTATATCTTGCAATATCCCATAATAGACAACATCTTCATCTGAGTTTGATGTTTTGGTTGTGATAACAACACCACTATTTTGAGTTTTTTTCATATCTTCTCTTTCTTTTGTATAAAATCTAAAACCTCCAATGATATACCCAGTAAATCTTCTCGCCACCTTATTAGGACCTTGAGCTAGCTATTTAATATATGACAATTATGACTTTTAAATCCTGTTATCTTGCGCTGCTTTTAGTTTCACCAGACTTGAGATATTGGAGGAATAACTATCCGGCAATTTCACCTCTTTCAATACTCCAAACATACGAGCTTTCTCTATTGGAGACATTGTATAGCAAGCAGAGGGCAAAAATAATTTTTCATTAGGAAGCTCTACTGGGTGAAGCCCACTTCTTATACCCATGTCTTTTATGTCAAGACGAGACTTTCAGTAGTTTTTTGTTTTTCTATCTAAATTTAATAATGTGCCTAATATATTATCATATACATTCTTTTCTATATGCATGACATCAAGATTGTGGTGGATCACATCAAACTTTCAATAAGGTAAGTAAAAAATATACTCTTCCTTTTCCATGCTTGATTTACTACAGCAATTTCACCATCTGCATCTATGAAAATTATTTCACCATCCAGTTGCCCCAAAATAACAGAACCAGTTGGCGGATTTGAAGCTATTTCCATTCTTGAGTGCCATCAAAATTATGTCTATCATGTCTAAATTGATGATTAAAAGGCAAAAATCGACGATGACCCATAAAATAATATTTTCCACCATGATATAACCACTTTGAGCAAGTATTAAAGCCACAAGAAGGACATGCAAATTTACTTCTAGTGTTCCAACCAGATAACATTATAAGTAGAAAAATCATTAATAGTCCACATCAGTACAGCGTGCATTTGAAAAGTGCTTTTTGAATGTGCATCATATGTTTCCAGACTACATACCCATAGATCATTCAACTCGTCGATCAATGGCTGCATGAATACATCAATTTTTTATCCAGGCGACTCAAGGCTAGGAATGAGTAAAGACATAAGAAAAGAAGATTGTTTCATACATAACCATGGAGGCAAATTATATATAGTTAAAATAACTGGCCAAGTGCTATGACTAATACTTAATGTCCGAAATGTATTGAATCCATCACTAGCTAAATCGAGTCGAACATTATGAGAATCTTTTGAGAAATCTTTATATCAAGTATCAAACTCTTTCCATGCACGAGTATCAATAGGATGCCTCAAACACCCATCATCCTTACGACCTTCAAAGTGCCATCGCATCAATAGTGCTGCCTTTGAACACATAAATAATCTTTGCAATCTTGATTTTAAAGAAAATCATTATAAAATCTTTTTAGCTTTTTTTCTTCTTATTTGTTGATGTAGAAGAACCAACATTAGAATCAGTAGTATTGATCTCCCACCTAGAAGCACCACGGGTCGAATAAATTTGATCATCAATCCTTCCTTTCCAAAACAATATACAATTATTAGGACAAACATGAATTTTCTCATAACCAAGTCCCAATTCATGAATAAGCTTTTTGACCTCATAAGATGATTTGGGCAACTTATCTCCCTCTAGTAATATCTCTCTTAATGTGTCAAGCAATTCTTTGAAAGATTTATTGCTCCATCCATTCAAGCACTTCTTATGAAATAGATCCAGAATAAATAAGAGTTTGCTATGTTTCATACACCCCTTAAAAAGCTCTTCATCAGTTTTCTTTAGAAATTGATAAAATTTAAAATCTTCTGGATTCAAGTTTCACCATTTGGATGCATATTTTGATCCCCATATGTTTGGCCAATAAATATATCTTCTATAAATTGTCGCACATTAAGCTGTGCATTTACACTACACTATCCATGATCATAAGAAGCACGATTAGATTCATTGGATCCATTGACTCCTGATAAGGACTCTCCATGACAAAATCAATAAGTATAACTTGGAAAAAATCCATGATTCAATAGATGGTCTATGACAACATCTTGAGCATAATGATGGCTATTAATACATTTCACACACGGATAAGCAAGCTTTCCATCAGCAAAAGATTTAAGGGCAAAATCTATAAAATCAGCAACTCCTTGCAAATATCTTGCACTAATTCTATTAGGCTCATGAATCCAAGATTTATCAATTGAATCCAAAAAAATACCTTTTTTTAATAAAAAAAGCATGGTGAGAACATAATAAAGTTAAATTATATTTATAAACTAGTATGAAAGATATAACCAAACTAAATCAAATATGGAAGAACTAATAAGCAATAATAATTAAGAGTACTATATTATATTTCTAAAGTAAACTATATTATTAAAGTCTATCTAAACTTTAAAAGAGGCATTAAACGATCCATAAGAATAAAAATAATATCTTTATGAATCAAGAATTCCAATCTGAGGATCTTATATGTGATGAAAGTTCACCTATAGAACACAAAAAATTGCTAAAACATTAAACAAATGCATCACATAATAGAACAGCATGAGGAATATAATAGGCATTACCAAACAAATGCATCAAATAGTATGTTAAGATTATTAAGAAGGACAAGATCATGTTTTATGTTTAAGTATAGCTATATGAGATGTAAAAAATATTGGCCCCAAAAAACTCAAAGAAAATAAATCAATAAAATTTAATACATAGCTGAGGTGATAAGATGATATCAAATAAGCTATTTTACCATGAAAGCAAAAATCTCAACTGAGATTACAATATTATTGACAGATATTTTTCTTCATATTAGCTGATTAGGCTAAGCATTTTTTATTTGTTGAAGAGTTCCAAAACTCATTATTGATATCTTAGCCAATATAACCATGATAATCTGACACTTGACCAAGATGAAAAAATAGCTAATGCATTTATTTATATGATATTTTTTTCTAAACATGAGTACGTGACAAATAATTCAAAATTAATACATTAACAACTATACTCAAACAAAAAAAAAGGTCCATCAAAATTAATATATTTTAAATAAGTTAAAAATATGATATTTAAGGAAACAAAACTAGTCTTCTGATAGAAAAGTGAAATCCACTTCATAATGAATTAGGCGTCAACCTTTTTTCTTATTCACAGGACATAACCCTTTTTTTCTTCATGGGATGGAGGACCCATGCCTCTCCATCTTCATTGTTTCATGGAACAAAAGAACCTCTTCCCCCTTATTTCCGAGTTAGTAAGAACTCCCTCTCTGCCGACGACCATTGAGGCTAGAGGGGCAGTCGGCGGTGGCCAAAACTAGACCAGTCCGATGACCAACGCCGGTGGCAAGCAAGATCAAAACGAAAAAAAAAAAAAAATAGGGGATTCAAAGTTTTTCTTCGTTGTTTCATGGAATAGGAAAATCTCTTCCCCCTTGTTCCCAAGCAAGTAAGACCCCCTCTCTATCGGTGACCATTGAGGCCGAAGGGGTAGTCATCGGCAACTATAATCGGACCGGTTTGGTGGCCAACGATGGTGATTAGTAAGATCAAAACCAAAAAAAAATAGAGGATTTGATTTTTTTTCTTTTTCAAAAGTGATTTTTACTAGAAAAACTCATCAAAAATTTAAGATTAAAACCAAGAATTATCGAGGTAACAAGATAGGAGGGATTTACCAAATCTTTGATGAATTTTGATCCAATTATCGATGGCCAAATATAAGATAATCCATCAACAATCTAAAAGAAATAATGGGAAAAAAATAGCATGAACGTGGCGATTTTAGTGAGAAAAATGAAGATGTTTTAGGATTCCATTGAGAAGGAATTAAAGTTGGATTTAAAATAAATTTGAGTGGATTTGGGAAAGAACTCTCGTCGAAAGTTTCTTTCGCATTTTTTTTTCTTTTTCTTTTTTTTTTTTTGAGAAAGGATGAGAAAATACCTATCATCGCCTGACAGTGGCTAGTGACCCTTACAAGGCTAGAAGAGGTTAGGGCTAGGATTTTTATTGTTTGCGAGGGAAAGAGGGAACGATGTGTGATGTTTAGGAGGGAGGTTGAAAATATGGAGGGATATGTATCAAAACAAAAAAAATATGAGAGGATTCTAAATTAAATTAAAAAATTATGTTTAATTTTAAATCGATCCAAATGTATTTAATTCAAACTAATTTATTTTTATAAGATAATCAGATCAAATCCAATTATAATTTATTCAAATAAGATGACTTAATTAATAGTAGGAAAGTAATTTATCTCACCTTATGGATAAGAATAGATCTCTGTGATCCAAAAACTCGATCTGGATTTTAATCAAATTTTTAGATTAACATCCTACGTATTTTGGATTTAGGTCAAACTTGAAAACAAAAAATATAATCCGAATAAAATTTGCATTTAGATTCGGATCCATTTTGATCCGAGTCCAAAAATCCAAAATCTGATCAAAATTTTTTTTATTGATAATTTTTTAAAAAAATTTATAATTTTATTTGGAAGTCTAAACTTTGATTTGAATCCGATCTGATTTTTCGGATACGGATCTCACTAGCATTTTTTAAGTCAAACTCGGATCCAAGCTCACCTAATATATTTTATTTAGACTTAGATCCGTAGATCTTGACTAGCAAATTTGGTTTCTAACTTAAATCTTTACAAGATTCAATTTAAGTATACTCTGTTACCATCCCTATCCAATCCATTATAGTCAATTTAATCTTAATTTATTTAATTTATTTTAAATTATCTTAAATTATTTAATATAATCTATTAAACTCAAATTTACTCATTTTGCTATAAATTTATTTTTATTAAATAGTCTAACTCTAGGGTATCTAATTATAAAATATTTTAGCAAATTGATTGATTAGTTTATTAGTCAATTTTGGAGTGGCCAAACCTAATTTATTATTTGGTCCTTTTGAAATGTGTCTAAAATAAGATGCATCAAAAATTAAGAGCTTATTGGTCAAATAATAAGTTGATCGTTTCTCAAATCTTGCATCAAAATTAATTATCGATTTCTCCAATCCTATTATTTGGTTGATTTAATCATGGTAAGTGTGGCTGATGCTTTTGTCATTCAATAAAAGTTGTAAATAATATAAATAATATATAGAGAAAGAGAGAGAGAAATCAAATAAAAATATTTTTTTATTTTTATTTAATTTTATTTTTATATAAATTAAATTTTGATGCTAGCTTATATGAATAACCATCACTTAGTATGAATAAAATATCATAATAAGTACTTTTTGACGTTTACTATAAGTGTCGCAAAGTATTTTAAAAAAAAAATGAAATTATGCAATGTTTATTATAAACGTTGTAAACAAAGTTACAAAAATTATAACTTTAATGACGTTTGAAATAAACATCGTGGAGTATGAATAAAATATCAAAATAAGCGAGTACTCTTTCGATATTTAATATAAACATCATAAAATATTTTTTTAAAAAAAATTTAAGTAACATTTATTAGACACGTCATAATTAAAGTCGTAAAAGATATAATTATAGAAACGTTTGAAATAAACATCACTAAGTAAAAATAAAATGTCATATGTAAGTTTTTGTCAACATTTAATATAAACATCGCACTAAATATCATAAAAAATAAAATTTTAATGATGGATATTAAAAACATCGGCTTCATATCACCATACCTTTTTTAAACGATGTTTGTTCAAAACATCAGTATAAAAACATCATTATAGATAATTTTTGTTGTAGTATTTTAGTGTTAAAACTTAATGCAACTTAGCACTTAGTACTTTAATTATAATTTTACTTTTATTTCTTACATTTAGTACTTTATTTGATTATTTTTTTATATTTAATTTAAAATTTTTTTTCTAATTTCAATATAGTGCAGTAGAAGATACGCTGATCCAAATAACAAAATAAAAAGAAAAATATTTGGCGTTGGTCTAAATTTTTTATTATTCTAATTTTTAATAAATTAAATAAAAAAATCCAAAGTCTGGCTGGAAAGTCTGAAGCCTGACATATAGCGGGCTCGGATCTTAAAAGGAGGCCCAAAGGTCGAATTGGGCTGGGCTCAGAAAATTTTGACTTGTATGGAGTTGAGCCCGGCCCGAATTCGGCCCAGCCCGCCCAATAAGGAGGCCTAGTCCAATCCATCGTATGAAAATAAAATAGAGGATCATATCTTAAAAAAAAAAACAAAGAAAAATCTTCGCATCCGGAGATCAAAAATGGTAAAAGGGGACATCACTTCGTACCATCTAGTTAGCGCTCATGAGGGGATCATTGACGGCAACAACCTCTACATCACTGCTCTAGAGCGCGATCATGGTATGCCCGATCGTTCCAAACCCTATCACCATCAAACCAGATCACAAGAAATCAAAACTAAAACCTATACAAAACACCGATCATCCAGATCAAAAGCCTAAATCCACAAATAAAAAATTAGCAAAAAGTGCGGGAAACCAACCGTTGATACCGATCTCGATCCTTTTAGTTGCTGCCCAAAAAATACAAGCAAAATCAGTAAAAATCAGTAACGAGGATAGGAGAGACTAAGGGGTCTACTCATCCCAATCGGAGATGAGAGAGAGCAAAGTTAGCAAGGTCATATACAGCGATCCACCTACGATGAGCGGCATGCTATCTCTCAATCAAAGTTGTCGGCCATTTTTGCTTCGTAAGGGATGGGTTAAATATGTACATGCCATGTATTGTGACCCTGTGGCCGATTCCTACTGAAGTAATGCCACGTACCATTGGGTCCCGAGTTCAAGGTCCAAACTTTTAATTCTCGAGGCTTCTGACGAGGTATTTTCTTTTTTTTTTTTTTTTTTCTATTTTTGGGCGATGGGTTCGGATCCGAACGAAAGCCTACCATCTGTGATGTGCCGCCACCCATGGGTTTTGGTCCCAACCGGTAGCACCATGCAACACGTCACAATACCTTTATGTTTCACCATTTAGTTTTGAGCCCACGTGTTATGCACGAAATTTATAATTAATTATTTTTAAAAAAATTATTTATAAATAATTAAATAATATTTATTTAAATTTTTAATTATATATATAAATAAATATTAATTGTAAGAGTACAATAATATTATATTTTAATAACATAATTTAGTTCACGTAAATAAAATTCAATATAATTTTTTAATAATTTAAAATCTAAAATATAAAAAACCAAACAGGTATTCAAAAAAGATCTATTTAGGTGGCAATATATGGTGACTATAATCTTTTCGTATACGTGGAACACGTTGCGAATCTGGTGCCTAAAACAATAAAATTAGTTAGGCCTAATATTAAAAAAAGAATCAGTGCGAACAAAAAAATTATTTTTGAAAAATAAATAGAATTTTGATCCATCTTCTTCTCGAAGATATGGCACATAGAAATCACTAATATTATAAAAAAAATATTTTTAAAAACTCTATAGTATAAAATAAATTTTAGAAACTAAAATTGTTGAAAGTCTATTGGAGCATATAAAAATACTTCCAATTTAGAACAAAAATTTATCCTATTATACAAATCTACAGCGAAATCATCCTCAAAATACGACGGTCTAGCTCAGCCTAATTTTCATATCATGAACATAGTCGCGTGCCATCCAAGCTCAGGAAAAGTAAAAGTGAAAAACGGCAGAAATTTAAAAAAAATTAAAAAATAGAAGACTAACAGTAACTTTCTCTCTAAAGTTTAGAATACCAACAGAAGATCTGAATAAGTCTAGATGTAATGTGCTAAGATCTTGGAGCTGGAGGTCTTTTTTTTTTTTTTTTTTTTTTTTTTTTTTTTTAAAGCTCGGTCTAGATAACTACTGAAGAGGCCCCTAAAAATCTTAACGGCTCTCATAATGAAGGACCTAATATGAAAAAATGCACGTATGTGAGATATATGTGGTTACCAACCCTCCATGTTCTTTAAAGCCCATCTGGGACTTGAATGCATAGGATATTCATAAATGCAAGAATACTTATATTTAATCATCTGATGTGGAACTATTAAAACAAAATTTTTAAAATTTTTAAATTATTTAAAAAAATAAAATTTTATTTAAAAATTTTAATATTTTAAAATAAGAAATTTAAAAATTTCCAACACTCATCCCACCATACATCAAATATAAGGATCCCATGTACGGAGTCTTATTCAAAATAATAGGAAAACATAGAGTAATATTATGTATTGAGATAATGCAAAGAACTATGATCATTTCCCATGTCATTCTCAACCATGTATATTTGAGAGTAAAATATAATATTATTATTTACTTAAGAAAATATTTTTAAAATAAAAAACTATTTCTTTTGAGTAATTTTTATTAAAAATATTATTTTATTCAGATGAATAATAAGTATACCATATGAAATTGATATAATACGATTGAAAGTTTCAAGATATTTTATACTTTGTTTGGTATGAAGGATGGATTGAAGGAAGGATGGATGGATGAGAGAAAGGATGGATGGATGGATCAAGGATGGATGAGAGAGATGTTTGATGAAATATGGAAGGATGGATAAAAATGATTCCTTCCTCTATTTGGTATAGAAGAAATGAAAGAAAGGATGGATGATATTTATATAATATTTTTACCAAACTATCCTTTGAAAAAATTATTATTATTATTAATTTATAACATTAATTTATACTAAATAAGTAAATATATAAACTTATAATTATTATAATTTATAATTATATAAATATTTAATTTTAATTTAATTTAATAAATAATTTTATAATTAAATTATTAATAAATTAATTATATAAATAATTAGTTAATTTATAATTTAATTTAATAATTAATTTTATTAATAATATAAATAACTAGTTAATTTATAATTTAATTTTATAATTAATTAATAATATATAAATAATTAATTAAAAATAGTAAGTAAAATAGAAAAATTGAAGATAATTTTAGTTTTTTAATTATAATTATCAAAATTATGTATTCAAATTAAAATAATTAGTAATAAAATTTAATAGTATATTATTAATAGTATATATATAAATATATAAAAATAATATGAATGAAAAAGTGAAGAAATATTATAGTTTTGTCAAAAAATTAATGAGGGATAATTTTGTCTATGCAAAAATTCATCCATCAATGCTTCATCCATTCTTCCTTCGTACTCCTAATTTGGAAGAATATAAATTGATGGATCAGAATGAATAAAGAATCTTATTTTTTTATTCATTTTTTTTATAATTTTTTAAATTAAATAATAAATAAAGGTCATTCATTTTCTCAATTTTACCCATTCTTTCTCTCATGATCTCAATCACGGACCGGTAAAAAATAGCGGAATTAAATTTACCGCATGCAGCGTGCTTCTGACAACATCCCCAATGAGGGATTATTGGATGCACTAGGTGCAAGGGACCAGGGCAAATCCCAAAGCAAATGCACGGTGGGCAGCGTGCAACCGGGAATTGGTAAAATACAAGGGTAGCGTGGCGTGTTATCACCGTGGGATTTATGCCGTGCAAATTGCACCTGGTTAAGGCAATACGGAGGCCAGCCCCAATGCAGAACCCTCCCGCATTTTCTCATTATATATTCTTTGAGGGAGGATAACAAAGGGAGAGGCCTCCAAAAGGCTATATAGTCCGGAAACAGCATTTCTTTCAAACCTTGGTCCACAAACTAGTCCACCATATATCTACTGGCAAAAATAACGTAGCTAAGATATGGCAACTAAGATTCTCAAACAGTCCCATTCTTTTCTTTTTTTTTTCTTTTTTTTTTTTGTCCCATGACTCAAACTTAGTACTTAGGATACTGAGACAATTAACATATTATTTTGGAGAATATTTTGAGAAAAGAGAAAATATTTGGCTTAAATCCACGAACTGTACTATTTTATAGGTTAGGTGCTGCCCAATCTAGTATGAGTACTCGTGGACGTGGGCGTGTGGACGTGCACATGCCAGCGCGAGCTCGCCATGGGTGGTGGGAACGCCGGGCCTGCATGGCCTATACACAGCTAATACGTCCGTGCCTATAGGGTGATGAGGAGCGAGCCCAAGAGTTCTTCTCCTCAGCCGTATATACGATTGTTGCATTATAAAATTTTGTACCATTACGATGTCCACCGTATCATCCATTTTAAGGATGAGTGGCCTTTATTTATTCTGAAAGATGCCCATATATTTTTCAGTACAATGCATGCCACCGCAGCGAGTGAAAAAAAGGGATATGGTGGCTATCATCGTATTTTATAATACAAACATCTTTTTTCTCTTACACTTCTCCATCTTTTATAATCATGCAAATTTTGTTTTTATGAGTTATATGAGAATAAAAAATTATTTTTTTAATTATAGATGTTAAAAAAAAATCTTATATTTTTGTTTTTTTTTTTTTTTAAATTTATATTTCAAGATACTTGCCTTGCATGTCACATACCAGTAAAGCCATTATACCACGTATGATGGATGTATGGTAGAAATAGACAGATAAAAATCAGAGACTAAAAGAAATTATCTTTCAGGAGAAATTGATCTCTTGTGACAGGGACAGAAGTATGCGCTTCTTGCGCTAAGCCTCATTTGAATGAGGTTTTCAAAACATAAATAGGGCTGCAGCTTGTCTCTGCCACGTATAAAAACCAAGGTCCAAAATGAATGTGGGTCCATATATTTCTACCTATCCTTGTTTTTATTTCTTTTTTTCTTTGGGGGAGAAGATTTATCTAATATTCTTTTGACCCCAAGGAGCTAGTGAAGCAATATTAATTGTGAAGGCTAAATTTATATTTGTCGTTTGTCTGCAGTATATTGATAGCTATGCATCCATTTGCCACCAAATCTCATTTCAAATGAATACGTACAGTTTTTTTGTTGATGCGGTAATCTGGTACGTAGACCCAAAAAATTACAGGCCTCTTTCGAATACAGAGTTTTGAGCTAAGATATCACCCTACATGTCCAATTACAGTCCTTTTAATATGCTCTTGCATGACATGCCACGTCATCATAGGAATTGATTCCAAGAGGTCGATTTATCAAAGAACATACCATGAGGCCCGATTGAGAGGAAAAAGATGAGCGAGAGAGAGAGAGAGAGAGAGAGAGAGAGAGAGAGAGAGGGGTACTGCAAGAGTCAAAAGAGAGCTGGGAATGAACACTGTGTGTCGACCTTAACTCATGGTGTCGCGTTGGTTCTTTTCTTCTTTGGACCACGTACTACCTGTTTTTTGGGTGGGTAATTACCACACACTTCCTCAACGGACCACACAGCCAACCTGTTGGAATTTGTCTTCTTGGCCATTAAAGTCTCCATTTGTGACTCGAACGGTCCTGCCCTAAAAATAGTGGTTTCCATTCTCGTATCTATCGGTTATCATGTGTGTTTAGGCCCTAACTTTTAGGCCTGCTTGGGTCTGTGCACAAGCCTATACAGAGAATCTTGTCTCCATACCATATATCCATAAAGTACTATTTTTGTTAAAAGAGATAAAAATAAGGAATCCAATCTAAAAAAATATGTTGTTGTCTTGTTTCTATTTTTGTCAAAACATGTTTGATTATTTCTAAAAAAATAAAAATAAAAATAATTTTTTTTTAAAAAAAAGATTTCATTCCTTTTTTTTTTTCTCTCAGCTCCATGGCTTCTACCAAATCACACCAGCACTTTGGGCCTCGCTGGCCATTTCTCTGTTCAATGCTGAGTCATTCATAGCCTCCAACCATGTCGCTAGCTCTATCCCTATTTTTTTTCCTTCACCTCCTTGCCTCTCCATCTAGCACCGAACTCTTTCTTATCCTTGACCATATCGCCATCCCCACCTCCCCCCTTCCTATTATCTTTTTTTAGTTAAAAAAGAAAAACATAGAATAAATCAAACATCAAATATATTTTCTATTATCATCGTTGTCTCTTGTTATTTAAAAAAAAAAAAAACATAGAGTAAACCACACATCAAATATATTTTTATTACCAAAAATCTTAAAAAATAAAAATAAAACTTTTGTTTCTAATTTTTTTTTTAAAAAAATGACAATGATGCCAAATATGAGAACCAAACTCCTAAATTGCAGATGGTCTCTGTAAATGACAATAAGACCCATAAATTTGATTGGAAAATCAAAGTTTCATATCTTACTCATTGAATGTTCAACTAACCAATCAGATAACCAATTTGCCATTTGATTTGTCTCTGGTAGAAATGGCAGAAGATTTTTGCACTTTACCACAATCTGCCAAGGGTTCAACTCATGCTTAGGAATTTCAACATGACCGGCTCAATTTAGCAAATTGGCTTTATTAGCACCCTGCATAAAATTAACCAATTTGTCATTTAATTAACCTCGTGGTAGAAATGCGAGATTTTCGCATTACCACAATCTGCCAAGGGTCCAACTCAGGCTTAAGATTTCAACATGGCTAGCTCAGTTTAGCAAATTGGCTCCATTAGCATCCTGCATAAAATTAACCAATCTGCCATTTAATTTGCCTCATAGTAGAAATGTAAGATTGTCGCGTTACCACAATTACCAAGGGTCCAACTCAGACCTAGGCATTACCATACCTTTGCTCCAGGCACCCTTCATAAAATAAACCAACCTCGGTTGAAGACCTCATGCATTAGTGCGAGGTTATGTTTGGAGTTTTGCATCTTATCAATGTCTATCAATTAGTATTAGGCACGAGCTGAGCCCTGGATGAAAGCTTGGGCCCAAGCTCGAACTAGCCCAAACCGAGCCTAAGGACATTGGACATTGCTATGGCAAGAAATTCTTTATGCACCGCATATGGTGCAATAACATTGCACCATTCCTTTCCATTAGTTCACATAGATACCACTTTTTAACATGCATTTAATGCCTGCAATGTTTAAAATTTTGAATAACAAAGACGAAAATACCTCTTTCCAAAACTTATGATATCCTTCACAAAAATTATGACATTCATATAAAAAATATAATATTTTATTTAAAAATATCATAATACTCTTTCTGCATATATTCATTATCTTTTTTTCTCCGTACCATATTAGAAAATCCCTTCTTAAATATTATGATATTTTTTTACAAAAATTATAACATATCTTCTTAAAAATTATGACACTCCTAAATAAAATGCTATATTTTCTGCAGAAATGTCATAATTTTTATGAAGGGGTATCATAGTTTTTGGGAAGAAACTTTTTCATCATTTAAAATTTTAAATGCTGCCAGCATTAAATGTACATTAAAAAGTTGTGGCTATATGGACTAATGGGAAGGGGCGGTGTACAAAAAATTTCCTATGACATAATTTAGGCTGAGCTGAGCCCAAATTTCCGGTGCTTCTAAGGCCTGAAAACTCAATCTCACCTTTCAGCCTCAAGTTGGGTCGGAGAGCCCTCAGAGCCGACCTTGTTTATTGATAGATCATGTGTTGGAACTTGGAAGATGACTAATATTAGCTATCTTACCAATTTTATGGGATCAGAGATTTACCTTTTTTTTTTTTTTTTTTTTTTTGGGGAAGAAAGCAGTGTTTTAGGATTAAAACATGTCGGCCAGTTTAATTGCTTTCAATTGCAAGTTACCTTGGTCTATAATAGTGGCTTCTTAGATAGTGGCCCTACAATCTAATGGCCCATGCGAGTTGATGTCTGCAACACATGAACTAATTAAGACTAGTGTTTGGCCCATGCATAGAATATTGTTATGATACCATTTGATATCCATAATTTTGTTTAGAACTTATTGCAAATTTGGTATGTCTAAAGGAGTTGTTTGTCATTTCACAGAAAATCTTTTATAAGGTTCCATGTTGAAAGATTTTTGGCATTTATGAACCATGTTTTGACCATGGTTGGTTGGAAGTGAAGGCTATAAGTTGCTAAGGGTGGCTTGAGAGCAGCCCCTACACAAGTTATTTTAGCACTTCATGATCTCTCGATCACTTGCAGTGAATAAAAAATGAGCACTATTTATTTTCTTAAGACTCATAATTAACAGGTGAATTTTTTTGTGATCTTGATCGATGGTGTAATATATGATTCGATCATGTTGGAGAATGTCCTTTGACATCACAAATAATATTTATCCATTTTGACAAGGATAAATGAGCTTCTAAAATCCCACAAAATGTCTTATTATTTGAAGATTGATGCACTAAAAACTATTGCAGATTATTTTAGGGTGGAATAAGCTATGGTATATTTATTTTTTATAGGCTAGAATTATTAGCGCTTCTATCCTTCCCTGATGCGCAACAAGGTTGACAAAGTCAAAGCCCTATTGTTGCTCAACCACATATCCTAATTGAATTAAAGTTGTTTATATCATATTCGTACTTAGGAAGTCATATGTGGGAGACATGCTCGTCTAGCCATATGTTGGGTTAGAGTATGACAAGTGCGATAGAGTTCCTGATGAATATCTCAATAAATGCTAAAATCAGGATAATAGACAGCAAAAAATGCTAACTGAATTAATCGGGAGGCATGGTGCAATGGATCAAATAGGCCGATATGAATTATTATAAAATAGGTTGAATAAAGACATGACAATAAGATTTCGATGAAATATAGTAATCAATCTAACGGACAATACAAATCTGATTGGTAGGATAGATGTGAGTGATGATTATAATTAGTATTAATTATTAAAATTATCAAGAAAATAGAGGCCAGATCTCCTATCATTAATGAAATGGATGGTTACTATATTATTTACTTGATAATATAAATAAGTGGAAGTAATTTAAGTTCTCAATATTTTGATATATTAATGAATCTAATTTATTTTTAATTATTTTTTATTTTTTTTTATTTTTTTTGCTCATAGTTTAAAATTAGGATTCTAATCTATTCTTAGATTGTACCTCTGGCTATATTTTATTCTATTACGATAATAGCAAAAATTTTTAAAAATTAAGATATTTGAATATATGTTATTTTCATCATCATCATTTTTTTTATTGGCTAATTCAATATTAGCAGCATGATCACATATTTATCCTTAATGAGAGTTATCCTAATTTTTTTTCAAACTAAATGCAATTTATTTGCCACTGACAAGAGCCAAATAATGGATGATAGGAAGATCGGTTATTGAGTCAACCTGCATTCTCCAATGTTTTGACTTTTTTATATTTCTTCGAAAGGGAAAAAAAAAAAAAAAAAAATCGCATGCAAGAATTCGATGCTTGTCAAAACTTTCAGCCACAGGAAAGTTGACCAGAGAACTCTTGGAGAAGGGGTTACCTGAACACGTCCAAGGCCGTGTTCCACCTGCCCCACCTTTCCGGCTTCCCCTCAAATCCAACCACACCTCAAACTCACCCAGACGTTTCCTCCTTCCTTCTAAACCCAACCCAACATAAACCAACCTTCTTAATGCTAATAAAATAATACTATATATATATAAATAAATTTACCCACGGAAAAGGGATGCCGATCCAACAGTTCAGATCTACTTACTCCCCACTCGTGCGGAGAGCCGTCTCGCTCGTGTTAGGTTTACCGATTATAGCACGAAAGACAGCCGGCTCGGCCCCCTCTTTCTCTCACGCTTCGGGCTCTTCTCTCTGTATAGAAAGAGGGTTAGAGGCCTCTCCGAGGCGTTCCCGACCCTCGAGGTTGCGTCCCTTCCTCGTTTCCCGTCTCGCTCGCGCGCGCGCACGGTGGATCTGTAGGTCAGATATCTCCTCCTTATTTAGGATTATCGATTGGATTGGATTGGATTGGATCCGAATTGGTGAAAACCCCAGGTTTTGGTCGGTGTTAGTCTAGTGATTTCCTTCATTTCTCCTTTTTTTTTTGTTGGATTTCAGATTCTTTTAGATTATGTAGGGTTTGTTGGACCAATACTTCTTTGTTGGTTTTGTTGATTTCTTTTTGTCTCTATATCTCTTCGGATTCGAGATTCCGGAACAAGAGGCTCGGTGAGATTTTTGGTTGCTATTTTTTTGTCTGCCATCGAAAATTGAGAGTTTTCTTGGGGGATTTAGGGTTTTCAATTTTGATTGCTTCCATTTATTTTTAAAAGAAAGAGTTAGTTTTATATTAAAAAAGCAAAAAAAAAAAAAAAAAAAAAAGGAAGAGTGGAGATTGGTGGTAATTGCATAGATTTGATAAACCTAGGGATTGCTCTGTTTTTTGGGGGGGTTTGTTGGGTGAATTCGGGGTTGCTTGCGGCGGGGAATGGCACTAAATTCTGCACCCAACTCCTCCTTCCCGATCCCCACCAATTCCGAGGATGATCATTTGCTAGACCACTGGATCAATAATATTTATGGTTATGGAAGGAATGATGGATGGTCTGATGATGATGATGATGATGATGATGATTCGTATGATCCGATCGACCTGTTGCCCGCCGATCCTTTTGGGATGGACAGCGACACCTTTTCTGCTGTGCTCGCTGGAATGTTTGAAGATTGCGAGTTGGGTGATCAAGAATTGTTCGTGGGCTGGGATTATGTTTGGAATAGTTCTTCAGGGGATTCTTCTGGATTCCAGTTGAATTCTGATGATGAATTTGATGGTTGGGAAGAGGTGAGCTTCTCAGAGTTTTGCGAGAATGAACCCCCTGAGGAGGAATTCATGTCCAAATTGGATGTTGCGGAGGCTTTCAACTCTAGCAGGGTTGAAGTATCTGACTTTGATGGAGAGGAGAGGTCTCCTCACCAGGGTTTGCTTTTTGCTCTTGGTTACTTGGGGGTTCAGGACCTCCTCTCTGCTGAGATGGTCTGCAGGTCTCTTCGTTCTGCTGTGCAAGACGACCCACTACTATGGAGATGCATCCACATTGATTCACAGCTGAGCGAGAGGATCACTGATGTCACTCTACTGCAATTGACACAGAGAGCTCAGGGAAATTTGCGGTGCTTGAGCCTGGTAGGGTGCTCGAGGATCACGGATGATGGACTGAGATGCGTGCTTGAAAGCAACCCAAGGCTCACTAAGGTAAGTTGCTGAAACCCATTCATCATGGATTTGATAATTATTAATTTGCAAACAAGTTCTTGCTTTAAATCATTTGTGCATGTGCTTGCATTTCCTTTACTGTCACTTCCTATTATCATTGATTGCTGTTTTCTCGAAGTGCATTTTTGGAATTTGCATATGGGGCCTTGCGTGTATCTTTTATGCTGTTTCCTTTTCTTGTTCTTATTCATTTACGCATGAGTCGAGTCTTCTGCATGGTGATCCTTTGGCACTTGTTATGGTGTGATTATGTGGAAATATATCGTTGGTGATAAGAAATTTGATTTCAATTTAGCTGCAATAGTAAGTGGGTGCTATGTCTTCACAACAGGATAAAGGAGAAAGGGCCAAATACCATAGTAGATATAGCCCAAGAATTTTGATCAAAATTCATGATCCTAACGAAATTTCAATGGGCTTTTCTTGTCTTCTCCAAAAAAGGAGATATGACCAAACAAGGTTCACTGTCTTAGTATCAGACCCCGTACCGGTGAAATCCCAATACAGGGTCAGTATGCGGTGCAGTATGACATGCCTATGTTGGTATGAAGCAGTTTAGCATGCCGGTATGATACTGGTATGGTATGGTACGCCCCATACTGCCTACTATGGGATGGTATGGTGAACCATCGACCAAATATTAGATTCCACTTTTAAAAAATGATTGAAAGATAAGCAATCAAAACCCCATCCATTTCCAAATCTTGTAAAATCCAAATTTTAAGATTAGGTGCCATTGTGGCTATATCTTTGAACTTTATGAGATATCTCCACCCAGTAGATTGAGAAGAAGTCACTGTAATCCTCGCATCAGTAAAAGCCATCCTCCAATTTCATTTAGGAGCTATAGAAAAACCTACAAGTTAGCACAAAAAATGCAAATAATGCAACATAGGTATGTACATCCATACATACATACATACATACATCATGCATGCATGTATGGACATGTATACATCCATACACCCACATATGCAACATATGCTCATTAATGGGTCTCCAAAGATGAAAAAACAACAATAATATGTCCACTTAGTGCCATTCTCCAACAAGTTAAGACTGGATTCTCTTTTTTTTTTTTTTTTTTCTTTTGGGTGGGGTGGGGTGAGGGCGTGGGTGTGAATTCCTGAAATATTCTTCTTCACGTGAGTTAGATCCTATATTAAATCCCACTCACTATGGGAAGTGGGGTGATTTATGTCCGCAAGGGGTTAGACCCTTTTCTGGTCAGCAGCTGTTAAACAGCCCCTGAACCCTGCCCTTCTTTGTTTCAGATGGAGAAGAAAAGGTGGGTCCTTTTTTATTTTTATTTTTTTTTGTGTGTGTGTGTTGTGTTTTGTTTTGTTTTTTCGTTTCTTTTCTTTTCTCTTCTCTTTTTTTTTTGGTGGGTGGGTGGAGGGGGGTTGTGTGTCCCAGATTGCATGAGGGATAGAGGAGAAGAAATCAAAGCCAAGGCTTGGAGATAAAGAGGAAGGTACATGAACGGCAAAGCCCTTACCCCCTTCCTCTTCCATCTTCTTTTCTCATTTCTTTGCTTTAGGCTTTCTTTTCTTGCTTTCTTCTATCTTCATTGGCTAAAATTTGGGATCTGTGAGACCCATTTTGGCCAAAAAAACTCTTCATCTCTTTAAGGGAGAGATGAGTTATTTCCTTCTTTTCTTTGGAAATGGACAAGTTATTTCCCTTTAGGGCAGGACAGGTTATTTCCTTTGAGAGCGAGACAAGTGATCTGATTCAGCAAGATCTACTTACTAGTGATTAAGTAGATACTATTCTCTGATATATTACACTCACAGATGTTTCTCTTGACTCATATATTTACATGCACATGTTTGTACATATACACACAAACAGACATGTGCTACCGAACAAAAACAGTAAGGAGGCAGCTGTTGAGTGTTTAGGTAAATTCTGCATATGGATAAATAATATTAGATTCATTTTGTAGCAGTACTTGAGCTGTCTTTATCTTTGTTTTTCATGATATCTCTATTTAATTGATCTTCTTTTTTTAATGAATGAGGTTATTTTTACCTATGCTTTTTTCTAATGCAGCTTAGCATTCCTGGATGTTTGAAGCTTAATGTTGAGGCCCTTATCAACAACCTGAAAGCTTTGAAGTTGTCAGGTGTATTGGGTTTAAAGCACCTAGAACTTGGCAGGCTTTTTAAAATAACAAACAAGCACTATGAAGAGCTGAGGACATTGTTAGGTGCAGACCAACTCCAGCATTCTGAAGTCTGCAAGCCACGGTATTACCACAGTGGACATTCCTTTTTGTCTTGTGATGATGGGCGGGCTATAGATATTGAAATCTGTCCCATGTGTCAGAAGTTAAAGCTTGTTTATGATTGTCCCGCACAAAGCTGCCAAGAAAAAGGGCCTGAGCAGTGTAGGGCTTGTGAGGCTTGCATTTTTAGGTGCGTGCATTGTGGGAGTTGCATCAAGAACAACATGTATGTGGAGACGTTTTGTCTTGAATATCTTTGTTCAGCTTGTTGGAAGCAACCAATCTAGTGTTGAGAGAATGGGAAGGGAATGGCCTATTGAGACTCATACGCTCTCTAAGTCTTTTGGCATGTTGCCTGATCTCTTATGGAAGGATTTCGCACTAGCTTAGTAGTGCTAGCATGTCATTGTGGTGGTAAGAAATTGCAGTTTGCTTCAAAAGCTACGTTTGTAAATGAGCCTACCTCTTTATCCCACTTAATCAAGGCTTTCTGTTTTTTGTTAAAAAATGAAAAAGGAAAAAAGAAAAACAGACTTGTGAGAATTTATAAGAGAGTTGAATGCTCTGAAAAGACAAAAAAAAAAAAAAAAAAAGGAAGGAAAAACAAATGAAGGGGAGCTGAATCTGAGCCTGATTGTGGATATTTAGCTTATGACTTAAAATTGCATCATGGTATGTATGACTGAAGATGGAAAGTGGACCTCAGCAGCTGGATCTGGAGTTGGTCATGTGGCCATGGATTGGTGGCTTGTCACTCCATTATCATTTTCTCGTGGTGGTGCGTTGTTGCTAGAGTTGATAAATCATCTTAGTTGTTGAAAACTTTATAAATAAATCTAAATGTAAAATTCTCGCAAACATCTGTCTATGCGAAGTTTCAGTGTCGTCATACCATGCAAAGATGATTTGAGACTTGTTGATTTATCTTTATATGGTTGGTGGTCTATTAGCTATGTGTTATTCTACTCTTCTTCTTTTGCTTATTGTTCTCTGTATTCTACTGGTGTGTTTGGACATGTTTGTTTCCTCTAACCTATAGGAGAGGAGATCAAGATAATAGTATGGATCTAGTTCAGGTTTAATTTGTTGGGTGGTTTATGTGACACCAAACAGATTAAGTGGAACAAGGAATCCATGTATTTCATTTATGTGAGTAATTACTGAAAAAGCAGGTTTGCTTCAAATTTTATATATTCGATGCAATGCGTTCTTAGATTTTTTTCCAGTTATTTATGATGTTGGGCGCTCAAGCATTTCTAAGCTGTATGATACAGGTACAGGGAGTACATTATGCCTCTTTCATTATCTGGGTTCGAGAATTACAAACCTGAATTGCTGAATTTGATCTACTAGAGTGAAAATTCTGATGCATGAAAAATTAGATGTTGTGGAGACTCCATTTGGATATTCTGGAGATCCCTTGTACATTTATGTGAGGTTTGATGCAACTGCTGTTGTGCCTAGATTTTGAAGAGCTACCATGATGTAACTTTGTCAAAACTTATGATTGATCATCTTGAGAGTAAAATGAGAAGCAGACTTCTCGTCTTTTGAGACTTGATCGATGACGAAATGGAAACTGGACGGTGGATTATCAGCAATAAAACCTCTTATCTGGATATATGATATATAACAATTACCCACAGGAGTGGTGGGGTAGCCAACCTCGTGACCGTCCGTGACATCGGTGCTCTTCCATGTTTAATCTCTGTGATGTCAGGGTTTGTGCACCAAGGAAGCTAGGGGGATGGGCATTTGGGCCAGCCAGTGATTCATGATCTGGAAGAACTAGCAGGGGTGAGAATTTGGAGAGAGTGTACCAATCTTTCTGTAAGTTTATCTTGATTTATTATTGTTGCATTTTCAATTTCTTTTTGGAGCAATCCATACATTCGGTATATATACTCTTCATATGTTTGTGTTGCAGCACGTCACAATGACATCGAATGCTAACCAACAATCCATCCATTCATATGTTATCTTTTCAGAAAAAGGTTCATATCTTGATGACTTTAACAAGTCAGTTTCTGATGGTTAAATGAAAATAGCAAATCTTATTCTTCAGTAGTCTAAATTCTTGTATGTCAAATTATCTTGTAATTAACAAGGTAAAGAGAAGAAACCCAATTCATTGCGCTGCGCTGCCTCAGATGGCATCTCAACTCTAACAAGCAAGCCTTACCCAAAAGCATCAGAGCCAACAAGTTGGGTCAAAGCACGCATGAGGACTTCTAAGAAAGTCTTGTGACATGCTCTCAAGCCAACAACTTTGTAGAAGCTGCAGTACCGTTAGGGGCAAGAAAGGGTTTTGTCACCCTAAAGTCGGTGTTCTGTAACACCTCATCATCTTGGCATTGATAAACCGGCAAGAAATCAGCATGTTGGCTCGTGTTTGCTAACAGTAAATCTAGCTAGAATTGAATCTCCACATCGGTCTGCAAGTTTTGATGAGTCTGGATCTAGCAAGCTCCAAGTGAGGTTGTTTAAGAGTTGGTTAAGGTCCGCTTGAAGCACTGTTTAGGCACATTGGGTGTCCTTGTTGCAAAAGTTATATGAACCCAGATATCATGGTTATCTCAGCAGGGTAGGCTGAGATATTAGATTAGGAACTAAGATGTACGCAGCCCAAAAAAGGTTTGAAATCCGATTGCAGACTCTTGGTCAAGTTGAACTCGAGAAACTGTACATAATTAAGGTCCGACTAGGGACTTATTTTTATCAACATCTTCTATATGCCGCAAATGGTAATGGATTTTATGATCAGTGAAATTAGGGTATTAGCAGCAATTTCTGCCTGATGGTCGACTAAAGATTATTTTTTCAGCCTTCCGCGCATGTTCTTTTGTAGCAACCTTTTAGCAAAGATCGGCTTAAACTTTATTCATATATTTTTTTTTTAATATTAACTTGTTATATTATATTAAATATCTACTACTTAAAGTGATCATTTATCAATTGCATGCAGATCTTTTGTATGCACTGCAGTACGCATGTAGATGCATACGGTGTAATGCATGTTGTGCATGACCGCATACAATCAATGGACAGCACACCATGCATGAGGTGTTGCACATCAAAGGATCCGTGCTCTTATCAATTTGGGCTTATTCAGATAGGCTTTTGTGCCAGCCAATAAGTTGCTACTTATGGAATTTATTAAATGATCAATGCTAATATGTTGATTCTCTCGGGTCCCTCTCATGAATTGGGAACCCTTTTCTCTGCCTCATCATTTCGTTGATCAATGTCCAGATAACTTCGACGGCTAAACAAATAAACATTATATTTAGTTTTTAATAACTTTCAATTTTCATTGAGTGTGGTGCGTCACTTAAATAAATTGGAGCATTCTTCTTAAATAACTCATTAATTCTACTAAGCAGCAAGCAATTTTAACTACACCAACACCAAAAATGCTATTTAAAGAGGTTGGATCTCGAGAGAGCAAAGCAAACAGAGTGATTTGGTCTATGGCATATGTCTATGAGTGGTGGCAACCGGAGAAAACTTCACATACGACGAGGAAGTATAAAAGGAGAAGTTTCCAATTACAAAAAGCTCTCAATCTCACAAACTCTCAAAAATCTTAAAAAATAAAAATGTAATCCCAAAGGTTCAAGAATAGACAAAATCTATACAGGGCACATTAGGCGGAGGGCTCGAGTCAACAAACTCTTTTAATACCGAGCCCCATAATTATGCTTTGTTTACCTTGTTATATCATGTATCCAAGGGTCTGGTCATGTTGCTATTATTTGGTTAGGATAGTTATCCAAATCATGCTCGAATTATAATCATATCAACCCATTGTTCACCCAGATTACGCCTAGCCGGCTTGAACAAAATTTTTACTAAGCAGTCATCTTGGGCCATATAAGCTAGGCACCACGCCTTAAAAAAAATGGGAGGACGCAACCCAAACAATATATAAAACAAGCAAACTTCCATATTTCCATTTAACTCAGAAATCTTTGCAAACATCCTTTTCACTTACCACTAGGGGGGAAAAAATCCATCCCTCGAAGCATTTCTACGAACAAGTGATTGTGATGGGGGCAGTAACGGCACAGGCAGGCGCGCGAAGAACTCGGTGCTACGCCGCTGCCGCCGCCCCTCGCCCCTGCCGCCGCCGCGGCCAGAACCGAGAAATCCGGACGCCCCCATTCCCAAACCGGACCGTAATCCCGGGCTACCCTCTTCCCCCTATCCGGATCGGCCCTCCCAGGATCCCCATCACCGCCGCTCGCCACCGCCAGCGCCGGCTCGATCCTCCGCTCCATCCGACGAGCCGCGATCATCCTCCGCACCTCCGCGATCTTCGAATCCAAATATCTCATGATGGTGATCAGCTTATCTTCGTCGTAGGCGAAGGGGACACGGATGCGGTCGGCGTCCGCCACCGCCGCCGCCTTGCCCGCGTCCTTCGTGTTCTCGGCCGCGGGGTTGGGGGTGTGGAGGGTGATCTGGTTCTTGGGGAGCTTCTTGTCGGCGGGGGTGTCGACGTAGCGGTGGATGACTCGTTCGATCTTGTGGCGGTCCGGCGGCCAGATGGTGGGCGTGCCGACGCCGGCGAGGTAGCAGATGAGGGCGACGTCGACGTCGCAGAGGGTGGCGAGCTCGTACGCCTTCTTGCAGAGGCCCCGCGTCCGCTTCACGATGGATTTCCACCGGTATCTCTCGCCACGACCGTCGCCGTTGCCGCCGGAGCTGGCGGCGCCGCTTCCTCGAGGAGCCATCGTCGTCGAAAAAAGGAGGAGGAATTGGGAGGGGAGGATGGGTTCTCTGGCATATATTTATAGATTTTCCGCACGTGATAGGTTCGCTGCGTGGTTTCCTTGTTTGCTCAAATATACTCCTAGAAAAATTAGGAGACTTAGCCAGATTCTTGCAAATTTTTTTCCTTTATTTCCAAATATTGGAATATTTTAAATATATTCTGTAGGAAATTTGTTTGAATTTATAATTATTTCTCTCTTTTGTTTGTAATAAATGAGAAAATTAGCAACTTTTTTGTATTTTAGTTGATCTTTCCTTTCCCGTGTCTCAATTTTGTTTTTTTTTTGGAAATTCTTTTGTTTTATGAAAGTCATATATCAATATTTAGATTAATTTCTGGTTACCAACATTGTGTCGAAAAAATTTATATTTATATACTTTAGCACAATTTTTTTATATATTATTACTATTCATGCAACTTCAATTTCAGAAATAATCAACAATCAAGCATTCTATACATGCATTTCTTCGTGTGACATGATTTGTTTCCATGGTGTATTAACCAAGAAGCATGTATTTTACCAGCCATGTAAGTATACTCTGTTCATCAAATCAAGCATCTATAGCTTTTTCTGTACCTGAATGGGTATTGCCTTCAAGCTTTTCCACAGTTTCATTCTAGAGAATCATGCAGATTAAAAACTAGGAGATCTCTACTTGAATTATGTTGAAAATATTTATATTCAACCAGCATTAATTTTAAATCGTGTTACCACTTGAATTTTTTTGTATGTTAAGATATCCAAGAACCTCTTGTTTCTACTAAGCATTAATTAAATAAATCCATTAGAATCGAGAACTAAAGATGCATGAGTTAATGATCCTTAAGTGTCAATTTATTAACATAGTTATCGAAGATTGATTGGGTTGATCAAGACGAGAGGATTTTTTAGTTGCTCCTCTCGTTTTAGGCAAGCTTTTTCTCATAACTCATGGCTTAACTAATAAGTCTCAGAATTATCAAAGATGATTCTTCTTCCCGTTAAGCGCACAGCTTGACGACTTCTTGCGAAGCCTCGTTCTTATAGCCCACATAAAAGTTTCCTTGCCGACTTACACAAACCCTTAAATGCATTACTTCTTAAAGTCGGCAGTCTCCTTGATCTACCTTTGTAGCCTTGAATGCTTAAGTGGTCCAAAAGAGTACGGTTCCTGAAATCTAAGTAGAGAGAGAGAGAGGTAATTTCTGGGTGCCCGTTATTCAGTGAGTTATTTCAAACAAGATTTTACGTCCATGATGAATATTCTTCATCTTTCCCTCTTTTTTTTCTTCCTTCCTTACTTTCTTTCCATCAATCTTTCTCTCTTTCCTTTCTTTTTTTTCTTTCCATTCCTTTCTCCATTTTTTTTGATTTTTCTTCTTCTTTCCATTCCTTTTTTTCCCTCTTTTCTCTTTCCATTCAATTTTTTTCCATCTTTTCTTTTTTTTTTTCATTTTGTTCTTCTTTTTTTTTTTTTTTTTTTTTTGCCTCTTTGTTCTTCTCTTCGTGTGCTCATGAAACGGGATAGAACAACCGGATCACCCTATTCCAGCAGGATGTAAAAGCCTTTCCATCCCGTAAAAATTATATCCTATCCTATCGGCAACACACATCACCTGTCAACCATTGCAAAGAAATTACATCACGGTCGGTGCGTGAGACCCCACCCGTACGCTTGTACAGCACAAATGGCACGCTTTATGTATAGGAACTTCATGAAAGCAACAAAACAACCAAGAAGGAGAACAAATGGCATGCTTTATGTATGGGAACTTCATGGCTCATCATGAAAGCAACAAAACAACCAAGAAGGAGAACAAGAACAATTCCAACTACTCCTCAACATCGTCAGGCTCTTCCACATAGCACTAGGTCTGGAACGTCTTTGCCTGGACAAAACGTACAGCCGGATTGGTGGTAATCAAACACTAACACATTTTTGCCCGAATGTGCAAAATTGGAAGAATTGGTTTTATTGCTACACAATTAACCTTGCACCCAAAAAGCATGAAAGATGGCAATCAGCACTTTAACGGCACAGTACCTCGGATCATGCCTCGTTCTATCATTGTTAGTTTCCACCTGACAAAAACTGAAAGACTGGAGTCTAAAAGACAATCAAGCCTCAAAAATGCAGCAACAGTCCTAAGATGATAAAATTTGGAAAAGAATTCCAAAAAGGTTTAAATATTGCAACTCTGCTGTCCTAAGATCTAGACTTCTTCCTTGACTTGCTAGAAGCTTTGGGCTGCTCGAAGCTTGTTACATTTTGAGCCCCGCCTTTCGACGAGCCAGCAGTGCCTTGGCCTGATTTCGAACTAGGAACACTGCCTGAGGAGCCAGTGATGTTTGCTGTGGCAGCGGCATCATGTTTCTCCCTAACAACAGCTCCCTGAGAACCCCTTACCTGAGCTCTCTTGTCCTTCCTCTTGGGCCTGTAGCTTGATCTCTCTCTCTTGGGCAACCATCTCTCAGGGTCTGGTGGAGGCCCTGGATTTGCTGGATCGAAACCCTTCGGGTACCTAGGCTTTCGTTTCCTCTTCTTCACCCTCGTCTTCTTTGTTTCCTCAGAAACTTCTAGCCTGGCCACATGTGCACCTTCAACATGCTTTGCCCCAGATGTCTTCTCTAGGCTCTCCACATTGATTCCCTTCAGACCTGACAATGCCCTTAACTGCTTCTCGTAAAACTCAGCTTTCTCAAGATCAGTGCGTGCAGCGGTCATTATGAGACCCACCAAAGCCTCAACACTCCCATGGCTCTTCACGAGCTCTTCATATAACTGAGAGGCCTCTTCCTCGCGTCCATGGTTGAGCTTAAAAGATGCAGCCTCCTGCATTATCACATCAAGCTTATTGTCCTCTGTCATTGCATTCCTCCACCATTGTATTGCAGAGTCAAGCACCGCAGCAGCATCCCCAAAATCTCCGACGCGCTCTTTTAAAGAAACTATGGTGGCAACAGTGCCAGGCATGTGTTGGATATCAGGTATTTTGGACAAGGACTCGGCAGAAATCTGGAAATGACCAGCAGCAGCGGCAATTTGAGCTCGGGCAAGAAGGATAGGCTTGGAATTTTCAGGGAATTTCTCTGCAAGTTGACCAAGGATCTCTTCGGCTTTTGGAACCTTTTTTTCTCTAACAAGCACTGCAGCTTGAAGCAGAGCAGGTGTGAAGCTGTCTTGCAGGATGCCTGGAAGTGCAGACACAAGCTCTTGAGCCTGCAACAATCCACAACCATCATTATATGTGTTAGCATCCTTATTGTTGCAATTATCCATATGCATCATTCTCAATATAGAATATTCTACAGATATATGACAATAAGTTTAGGATTTCTGGAGAAATGCTGAAGCAAAAATTGTGAGGTAGACGAATTATGAAGTCAATAATTAAATGAAAATATTCCAAAGCAAACTTTTAGGATTAACTTTAATTAATATGATGGAAAAAGGTAACAGCTCGGCTGAATATTGTTATGAAAGCATTTATGTATCTCATAGCATTCCAAAGTTAAACCATGATGTTGCAAGATTCCTTATGTTTTCCTTTTTAATGCCAAAAAAACATTGTTGCATTTACAGGAAAAAAACTTTATACCAATGCAGTTCAGCGAGCACAATGTATTGAAAATTGCAGGATCTCACATGTAAATGTCACTCATCAAATGTAATATTATGCATTAAGAAACCAAATTTTTCCAAGCCAACTCATGTTAAGCGTGTACTCATGGCAATAATAGAGAATGGCACCCTCCAAAATGCAAATATGCAAACATTTTGACAAAAAAACCTCCATCAAACAGAAGCATCATCATAATCCAGCCTTCTCTCATCATCATGGGTTCATCTAAGTTGGGAAAGTCTCTTAGAGGGCCTGAATAGATTTCTACAACCAGCTATTAGCCTAAGGCTGAACTTTAGAAGAAATTGTAACACCTTCCTGATTACAGCAATCTGAGGAAAGAGAAGGACCCGTAATAGAAGACTGGTTTGCAGTTAAAAAGACCTAAGTTATTGGTTCAAGCTTAAGCTCATAAAAGTCAAGAGCAACCTAAACTTCTTATGTGTAGGGGACAAGGAAAGATGACAAGGTTTAACATATGAACCATGCTTATCTTTGAAGCAAAAAACTTGTATAAGAAAAGACAGAGCAAACTGAATAACAGATATTTCTACAAAACAAGCATTTCAGTTAAATTTTCTAGAAGAAGGCAGAAATATTAGCCATTTTCAGAGAAAATATTTTTCCTCTATGAGGAGTCAAAGATGACTCACATGCAGTGGTGACAAATAACCACTAACAAAGTTCAATCTTAAACACATTTAGCAGATATGGCTTCATCTCCTCTGCACTGAAGCTTACATGTATAAAGTTTATGGGATAGAATCAAAATAATAATGCAAATATAACCAACTAAAAGTCAAGTCCATGGACCATCTTGCCTAGTTCCAGACCAAGCATGATCTATTACCTTCCATAAAGATCATTGCCAATCATTAAAGCAAATGCCGCAGCCAAATTGACCTCTAAACACGGTATGAAGAAAGCAAGCATATCAGATCATAACCATTCCCATTTATTCCGCTAAAACCAAATTTAACATGGTTTCAGAAAGGCAAGCATCGGAGAGATTCACCTAACCAAGCTGGCAGTATCATCTTGGCTAAAGGGTAAATCTTGGCTTTGGAGTAATTTTAGCAACTTGTTCTGCAGAACAGCAAGTTGTGACCCATAGAACTGACAGTATCATCTTCTTGGCAATACTGTTTACCAAAATATTATCCTCTAAAAGTTTCCTATTTCTCCCCTTCTAGATCTCCATGCCACCTTTGGATTGATCGCTCAAAACTATTCCTAAAGTGTAAAGAATTGGCCAACATCCCATAACATGTTAGGAAAGACAACAAATCCTGAATAACTTCATGAAGTTGTACGCATAAAAATGTTGAAATCATGCAGCTAAAAAAATGATCAGCAGGTTTTTTAATCTTTCCACATAAAGCAAATGGAGCAATGAAACAGAACCTGAGTGAGTGTGGTTTATTCACATTACAAAACTGCAAAAAAGTGGCCTCTCCACTCCACACACACTACAGCCAACAACATCGACTAGAGAATATCACATATTATGAAGGAAGAAAATCTGAAAAAGAATTGTATGATGAAATAAGGCAAAATCTAAAACCTCTCTAAGGTAAGTTCCATCTTACAATAAAATATCTATTTGATATGAGATGGTGAACCATTCCAATATTTAATAGCCATCACGAGTATGAGGCTCACCTTTCTCTTACTCAAAAGAAAAAAAGCATCACTAAAAAATAATTAATAATCTAGGATGTAAATCATTCTCTAGAAGATGAACATTAAGGATGCACTCTTTACAAGTTAAATTGCCAACACATGAATCTTCCCTAGCAGTTAACAAGTCTCCAATATACTGAGTAGATGTTGGAACCATCTCAACCCATCGCACTCCCCAACACCACAGAAAAGTAAAATAAAAGAAAAGAAAACTTTGGCATATGCTTTTGAGTTTCAAGGCTATTAAAAGTTTTAGTTATTTTTAAATAAAGGAATTCGTTAGGTAGGTAGGTCCAAAAGTTAGCCTTATGAGGATCCATTTGGTCAACAATTTTTTTCATCATACACCACATAGATTAATTGCATAAAACCACCCCCCCCCCCCCCCCAAAATTTACACTTCGCAGAATAAGACCCTTTTTTATCTTAGAAATTCCCATAAGACTCCAAATTAGGGTGCATTCGGTTCGCGACTGAAATTAGAATTGGAATTGGAATCGGAATTACCATATTCTATGATGTGTTTGGTTCGTAATTGGAATAAGAACCAAAATAGAATTTGAACACTGGGGGAGAGTTGGAAATGGATTTTGGGGGATTAGGGCAGGGATTAGGGCACTCCCATTCCCCCTTAGAATGGGAATGGGATTCCCCCCCAACCAAATGGCTAGAATGGGAGTCACTTATTCCCATTCCCATTCTAGAGCCCATCTCCCCACAACCAAACATGCCCTTAATTTCTCGAGCACATACCTGTTGTGTGCTTCACATTCATCCACTCACTCAGCCCTTTGAAGTTTCTAGCTGGTGAGCTATAATGCTCCTCACAATCTCTCCAAATTTATGATAGAATTAAGATCCTAATTCTAGCAATGGTGACAGCAAGGAGCCCAAATTCAATAAAAATGGTGTCAAGAAGCAGAAAGAGATATTTCCTGAACCTTAATTCAAAATATATAATCACTAAATGCCAAAGTGGGTAGCAGTCTTGAAAAGCCACCAAGACAAAGCCAGAAGAAAGGAAAAGCACAAACGAAGCAACTTAAAACCTAAGCCAGCATATTCACATTCATAACAACTGTGAAAGTTTTAAGTAAATTTGGCCTTAGATTTGGAGATCATACAACCACAGATTAAGGTGCATGTTCCACATAAATGTCATACACTTTCACATAAAATGAGAACATCCTGCAAACCATTAATGAGAAAATTAGAATCTATTTTGAAATAAAGCACCACAGTTGTCATAGCACCAAAACAACTCTCTGGTAATAGAGAAGAATTGAGAAATCAAATAACCTTAGCTCAAGTCTAAAGTGTTTGAAACTAACCTTTGAAAAGCCTCTTACTATCCGATCACAGTACCTATGTAATCAAAAATCAGCATTCCACCTTGTTCTTTGTTTTTTCCATCTCACTTTGACAAGTTATACCACTCACCCCCCCGGTATAGAAGATAAGGCCAAGAAACACTACACTTTACTACTTCTAACAGTCAGCAGGACTTTGATTTCCATCACAAGTTTCATTTCTGAGTATACTGAAGGTAGAGTTAGCATTCTCATCCCACCAGCTACCACCATAGAAACACTAAAATAGACAGATTATCTTGCAGAATATACAGATATTACTGAGAGAAACTCAGCACAACACTATCAGGACTTTAGACTGTTTAAACTGATTCTTCAATCAAAAATAGCTAAATGAAAAGGATAATATCATCACAATCTACCCTCTAGACCACCCTTGAAAAGTTAAGAAAATAATTATTTCAGAGACATTTTTGAACTTGAACAATGGTCTAACAGAAGTCACTTTGACTGCTGTGTAAGAACTAACAACACATTTTATCCAATTCATACAAGTAGGATGCTCTTGGAACTGTGACCACAAAAGATAAAACAATAGATAAAAAAAATAACGAGAAAAAACATCACCAAAAAGCAAGTCAATGAGTTGAATCTTCCACAAAGTTGGTAAAGCCTTTTAGATCTGGTATTTTTTAGCAGAATACATTGATCCGCCAAGAATTTATTGGTTCGCTGGACTGTTCAAGCCAGAACATTAGTGAAGATACCTTTCCAAGCCAAAGATTTCGATCCAAAAGGCTGCCATCATATTTGAGATAAGACTAATTCAACATTGTTGGACCTTTGCAACTAGCATATTCTTCATTCAAAAAATGAAAGCACCATGAACCTCTTGCAGTTCTAAGCCCTTAACTACATATGTTAAAAGAGGCGCAACCAAGGGTCTCAAAAAAGATTGCTAGGAGAAACGACTAGGACCAATTTTCATTTGTAGACAATATTCCATCAGTATGATCCTTCCACAATTATTAAAACCCTATATTCCCACATAAGATACCCACTTGTTGGGAGTATAAACTCCCCACAAAAAATAAATAAATTATTAAAAAAAAAAATCCTCCCCTAGAGACCCCCTCCCCACCACCACCACACACAAATACAGTGAGAGAGATGCTGGAAACACAAACTAAATGAAGATGATTTGACTGATTTACAAAAAAAACATACTGCATAAACATGAATTTTAAGCACAGAATGAGAAGTTCAATGCTTGATATAAGTACATCTATTTATACATTTGTTACAAAATCTCATTGGAATAAATGCATTTAAACAGAATCAATGAGGGCAATATGATTGCAATTATTAAATTTTAAGTCGACGGCATAAAGAGGGGAAAAACAGGCTGCTTTTAACTTCTTGTTCTTCCCTATTAACATACAGCAACAGCAGCCAAGTTTCTTTCATCAAATGAAAATGACCATGATGCAGGACAACTTTGGAATGACCTGCTTATACATTGATGGACCCAATGGGGTTAAGAAATTAAGGGCTTTGCTACCTTTTTATGCTTGCTCTCCTGTTGGAGAAAGCAGAATAGAAGTGACCAATTTAAGGAACTAAAGGCAAGAGGTAGGCTTCTAGGTGCTTCCTATGGCTTAGGGAATTGGGTTCGATCTTAGGAAGAGAACTCTTAGGGTCCGTCTGGTTGTAGGTAATCTGATATGAAAAAATGAATCCCACGTCAGATTACCATGTTTGGCATGAAAAATGAAAGAGAGAGATAGTAAAAGAATTGATAGGCCCCATACTTATTTTTCGGAGAGAGAAGATAAAACAAATACCATGAGAGGTTGGTATTTGGTAAATTCCCGAGTGATGGTAATCCGTATTTGATAAAAATACCTCCGATGAAGCTACATATGTAATCATTGAATTTGTTTTAATGTCTTTCCAAATTCATTCAATAAAGAGTTTTTTGCAAAAAAATTAAGATGGAGATGGCATTATGCAAAGGATTATATGATTATAGTCATGATATAAAAACTAATTGGAGATGACAATGCCATCATAGTACCAAAAATTTATTTTATATTGAAGGAAATATTTATAAATTTTGCCATATCATAACACACACACACACACATATATATATATATATAAAGTAATACTCGACGAAGGAACATTCTGGTGTTGCCAACTCAGCTCCTCATGTGATGCCACATGGAACCAGTAAGCCTTCCATCCGTTTGGACTCCCAATAATATAAAAAAAAACCCTTCCTGTCAGGCTCCTACAGTGCCGCCAGGAACTCCTCCACCGCCCACAACTCCAGCGGCGCCGCCAGGAACTCCTCCGCCCCCGGCCATTCCCATCCTCCCTGTCCACCGCCGCTGGCCGCAGGCACTGCCAGGAATATGTCCGGCACCGACGGGATCCGCAGCCACAGTAGCTCTCAATCCGCCACCTGCATCGCCCACGCCAATCCCCACCTCACCCTCAATGCCCCCTCACCTCCAGCCAGAACACCCCCCCGCAGTTCCACACGCTCACCACCGCCCACGACTCCGACGACGCTGCCAGGAACTCCTCCGCCCTCGGCCATTCCCATCCTCCCCATTTGCCACTACCGGTCGTAGGCACGGCCAGGAATATGTCCGACACCGACGGGATTCGTAGCCACGACAGCATCCGGTCCACTGCCCGTGTCGCCCATGCCAGTCCCCACCTCACCCTCGACGCCCCCCCTCACTTCCAGTCGGAACACCACCCCCCCCCCGGAATTCCACACACTCACCACCGCCAAGGAGGAGGTGGAAGGAGGGGGGTCGCGGCGATCGCTGAGGAGGAAGGTGGAGAGGGCGAGGAGGCAAAAGGTGGCTGAGGCGAGGAAGAGGAGGCGGACGTTGGTCCAGCACCGCGAGGGGGATTAGCTGGCGGCACCCAAGGGGAGCGGGACGTAGGCGATGGGGAGCGGGGTGGAGGACTCGAGGTGGCGGCCATCCATGGGGTGGGTTAGGTCACTACCCTTCGACGATTCGACTCATCGCCTAAACTTTCCTATTCAAGAGCGCGCGGACACCGCCATCGGAGGAGGGGAGGGGGGTTACTGGTGTCGGAGCCAGAGGAGGGGAGGGGAGGGGAGGTGGTTTGGTGGTCGTGCGGACGGCGGGTGCGGCATGAACGGTGATGGGGCCGCGCGGACAGCCACGACCTAGGCCTCACACGGTGAGGGCGGAGGAGGCAGCGGGAGGAAGGGAAGGGAAAGGAGGGAGGGAAAAAAGAAAAAAAAGAAAATATTTGGGGCGGAGAAGGAAAAAAGAAAAAAAAAATATTATTATTTTATTAATAATAATTTAAAATATTATTTTTAAATAATAATAAAGTAGTATTTAAAAAAATAGATAAAATAATATTTTAAAAATAAAAAATTGGGGAGGGATAACAGATGAAAATAGCATTTTTTTTAAAAAAAATATTTTTTTTTAAATAAAATATTATTTTGCAGAAAGGGAAAGGGAGCTGTGGTGAGGCGGTAGAGGGATGGGGCGGCATCGACGGATGTTAAGAAGGTATGAGAATTGGAAGGAAGAAGAAAAAAATAATAAAAAAATATTATTTTATAAAAAGAAGAAAAAAGAAAAAGCAAAAAAAGAAAAAAAAAGAAGAGAGAAAGTTTCTCTCTTCCTTTAGTGGTGGCACTGGAGGTGGCCGACAAGAGCGCTGGGGGTGCGATCGAAATCAGCATTTGCCGAGAGAAAAGATGAGCAGTGGTGGGGCAACACCGGCAGGCACGAAGAAAATATGAGAAAAAAGAGGGCGGAAGTACGATCGAGATCGATGTTTACCGAGAGAGAAATAAAGCCATGGTGAGGTGACAAGGGGATGCGGTGGCACCAACGGACGCATAGAAGATATGAAAATAGAAAAAAAGAAGAAAAAATAATAATAATAAAATATTATTTTATAAAATAAAAAATATATAATATATATAATAAATAAATAAAATACTAAAAAATTAAAAAATATTTATTATAAATATATATTATTAACAAAATTTAATAATTACATGCCATAATTATCCGTCCCACGCAACGTGCGAATCTTCGACTAATTCCTATATAAGATTACCTCCAACCAAATATAGTAATTTTTTCTAATGTTATTTTTTTGAATAATTTTTCTACCAACCAAATGGAGTAAAAATTATTTTCCTCCGTAATCATTTTTCTAGATAAATAATTGTTAAAAATTGTCAAATTACCCCATAATCTGACACACCCCAACCAAACGGGCCCTTAGGGTTTTGAGGTTAAAGCTAGGGGTTCAACATTGATCGAAGATCAAATTTCAGGCAACAAAGATTTCTACAGGTTAAATAGATCTTCAAACGAATAAAGAAGACAGAAAGTCAAGGAAACGAATAGGGAAGAGAAAGCAGTAAAGAAGATACTAGAGAGCTAGAGAGAGAGAGAGAGAGAGTACTTTTTACTTGATAACTCAACTCATACCATCCAACTCATGACCTCTCTATCCATCCACGAACATATATAGCCCAGGTGAGCCGTAAGTAACCAAATTTTGACCCCCCCAAAAAGAAAAGGCTGCCAAATAGCATAGACTCCGGCTTACTTAAAGACCAAATAACTTACCGTGATTGATCCCATAAGAAATCCATGTAGTACGATAATAACCTAAAATATCCTTCCATGTTCTTGATTCAACAGTCAGAGCCCTCAATCATTTTGAGCCCTCCTTTGTACATCAAAACATGGAATAGAACTGCATCGGTAAGAATACAAAGAAGAATTGACCAGGCTTCTGCTGCCAGCTATATCTTGACATCAACTCTCCCACTAATTATATACCAAATTCTTGGTTCATGATTGTGAATGGAAGGAGGTTGAAAGATTGAAGGTGAAAAATGTCATGATATTTGTTGGTGCAAAATCTGGTTGACGCCGGATCGAGCTGGAGTTGAGGAAGAAGAGATCGTCGTCAGTGACCTGCAAAACAAAGTCCCATCCGGAGTCGATGGTGGTGGCTTTGGTAGGACTCTTCGATGATCAAGTCAGCTCTTCTGGCTAACAGAAATAAAGTGCTCAGACAAGAATTCAGCAGAATTTTGGAAAGGAGAAGAGAGCTTAGAGAAAACGTATCTGGAGGGTTCCTTTTATAGACGAAATCCGGAGCAGACTGATAGTGACAACCGTAACCGTCTGATCGTGGACCGCTCGGAGCCACGTAGAATTTATTACAGAGAGAGGTATCGTCCGTAGGAGACTGATAATGACAGTCGTAACCGTCCAGTAGTGGGGTCGCCTGTAGCAGACTGATAAATGACAGTCGTAACCATCCGGTAGTGGAGTTGCCTGTAGCAGACTGATAAATGATAGTCATAACCGTTCAATAGTGGGATCGCCTGTAGCAGACTGATAAATGACAGTCGTAACCATCCGGTAGTGGAGTTTGTTCGGAGAGGTGTTTGTTGCCTATGTGCCCGTTCGTTGAGATTTAATAGTCAAAAGTCGAAGAAAGCAGACATTGGTTGGTGAAAAGCTTTGACATATATCAATTTCAGAGGAGTTCGAACTCCTAAAGAGAATACGGCTATAAGAGATCATCCGGAAGGAATACTACTTGAAATCTGAAAGTAATCCGCTGGAGGAATCCGGATGGAGTTCGACTGATGGAGAAGTCCGGATGGAGTTTGGCTCCTGAAGGAATCCGACTGAAGGAGAGGTCCGGAAGGAGTTCAGCTCTTGGAGAAATTTGACCGAAGGAGAGGTCCGAAAAGAGTTCGGCTCCTGGAGGAATCTGACTGAAGGAGAGGTCCAGAAGAAGTTCGGCTCTTGAAGGAATTTGACTGAAGGAGAGGTCGGAAGGAGTTCGGAAGGAGTTTTCTGAAGAAGCTGGGAGGGGTTTCCTGAAGGAAGAATTTTCGATCGAAACTCTTCTATGATTACCAGTTACATTAGGCTAAGCATCAGACTGGACTTCGATGGGAGCGGGATTTATCCCTAACAATAGTTCCCCCACTTCCGAGTTAAAAATTCGAAGGAAGTACAAAAAAGACGACTGCGAAGTTCTTTTCCGGACTCTGAACCCATTGAGGTTGAAGCTCAGGAGAGATCTTATCTTCTGTTGAAGTTGAAGCTCGGAAGAGATCTTATCTCCCACGGAGGTTGAGGGAGATCTTATCTTCTTTTGAAGTTGAAGCTCGAGGAAGATCTTATCTCCAGCCGAGGTTGAAGGAGATCTTATCTTCTGTTGAGGTTGAGGCTCGAGAAAGATCTTATCTCCGATCGAGATTGAAGATGATCCTATCTCCTATCTCCTGTTGAAGTTGAAGCTCGAATGAGATCTTATCTCCGACCGAGGTCGAAGGAGATCCTATCTCCGGTTGAAGTTGAAGCTTGGAAGAGATCTTATCTCCGACCGAGTCGGGACTTCTCTTCTCATCTCGTCTAAAATGAACGAAGTCTTCGACTTTGCTCACTTTAGGACAATGTTCTCCTATTCCTAACGGATTGTAGGGGCACATTAGGACCGTTGTCAGGATCTCTCCTCTCATCTCGTCTAAAATGAACGAGGTCTTCAACTTTGCTCACATTAGGACGAGGTTCTTCTTCTGTTCCGAACGGACTGTAGGGATAATTAGGACCGTTGTCAGGACCTCTTCCCTCATCTCGTCTAAAATGAACGAGATCTTCGACTTTTGCTTCATGTTAGGACAAGTTTCTCCTCCTATTCCTAACGGACTGTAGGGGCACATTAGGACCGTTGTCATGGCCTCTCCCCTCATCTCGTCTAAAATGAACGAGATCTTCAACTTTGCTCACGTTAGGACGAGATTCTCCTCCTGTTCCTAACAGACTGTAAGGGCACATTAGGGCCGTTATCAGGGTCTCTCCCCTCATCTCGTCTAAAATGAACAAGATCTTCGACTTTGCTCATGTTAGGACGAGTTTCTCCTCCTGTTTCTAACGGACTGTAGGGGCACATTAGGGCCGTTGTCAGGACCTCTCCCTTCATCTCATCTAAAATGAACGAGATTTTCGACTTTGCTCACGTTAGGACGAGGTTCTCCTCCTGTTCCTAATGAACTGTAGGGGCACATTAGAGCCGTTGTCAGGGCCTCTCCCCTCATCTTGTCTAAAATGAACGAGGTCTTCGACTTTGCTCACGTTAGGACGAGGTTCTCCTTTTCTTAATGGACTGTAGGGGCACATTAGAATCGTTGTCAGGGCCTCAACCCTCATCTCGTCTAAAATGAACGAGATCTTCGACTTTGCTCACGTTAGGACGAGGTTCTCCTTCTGTTCCTAATAGGCTGTATTTGTCGTGAAATTAAGTTCGTGGGATAGTCCTCCTTTATCACCGATACACAACAAAGATTAGGGTGTTGGAGTATGAGAATTTCATTGTAATCAAATTATCGGTAATACATTCGTAGATTTTCCAAATTCCATGGTTCAGGCAGGTCTGCCCTCCGATTTCCTTCAAGTAGTACGTCCCGGGTCGGACGACTTCCGTGACCTCGTACGGTCCTTCCCAATTTGGGACAAGCTTTCCCTGACTTTGAGGCTGAAAGATAGCGGATCGCCGAAGTACTAAGTCTCCCACTCTGAATATTTTACCTCTGACTCTGGAGTTATAATATCGGACCATCCTTCGCCTGTAGGCCACCATCCGAACTTGGACTTCTTTTCTTTTTTTTCCAGCAGATCTAGGTTGACTCTAAGGTCCTGCAAGTTACGCTACTCATTGAAGGCCACGATCCATGCTGATGGGAGTTTAAGCTCGATTGGAATGACTGCCTCCGTTCCAAAGGCCACGGCGAATGGTATTTCCCCAGTCGGTAGTCTTTGAGTAGTTCGGTACGCCTAGAGGATGTGGTAGAGTTCGTCCGCCCAGGCTCCTTTTGCTCTGTCAAACCTTATCTTGATGCCTTGCAATAGGGCTCGGTTGGTTACTTCAACTTTTCCATTTTCCTGTGGATGAGCTACCGACGTGAAATGATGGAAGATGTTTCGATCTTCGCAGAACTCAGCGAACCTCATCCTAGCGAACTGTCGTCCGTTATCTGTTATGAGAGTTTAGGGCAGACCAAACCGACAGACAATTGACTTCCAAACGAAGTCCTGTACCTTGGCCTCAGTAATTTTTGCTAGTAGTTCGGCTTCGATCCATTTGATGAAGTAGTTGATCGCAACCAGAAAAAACTTCCATTGTCTGGATGCCACTGCAAAAGGGTCAAGTATATCCATTCCCCACTGCACAAATGGCCAAGATGCACTTAGTAGAATAAGCTCGAAGGTCGGTTGTCTTTGTATGTTTACATTTTTTTGACAGCGGTCACATTTCTTGACATACTCCATAGAATTATGGTATAAGATCGATCAATAGTATCCTTGCCGAAGTAGTTTTTGTGATAGAAATCTGGCTCCTACATGACTTCCACAAATTTCCTCGTGCACTTTCCATAATGCAAAGTCGACCCCTAAAGATCGAAGACATCTCAACAGCGATAGCGAATACGACCTTTTATACAACTTGCCCTCATACAAAATGTATCGGGAGGCTTGATTCCTGAGTTTCCGAGCTTCTTTCAGATCATGAGGAAGAACTCCCTCTTTGAGATAGGCAACTAACGGATCAATCCAGCTTGACTCAAGCCCCGTTTGCATAACGAGCTGCAATTCCTCTGAGCTTGAGCATTTTAGAGTTTCAAAAAATACTTCTTTGGACAGTTCGGCTGGGGCTGAAGTGGCTAATTTGGAGAGAAGGTCGGCTCTTATATTTTCTGCCTTCGAAATTTATCGAATGCCAAAACTGTCGAAGGCCAGAGTCAAATCCTTTACTTTCTCAAGATATTTCATCATACTTTCCTTCCGTGCTTCATAGTTGCCGCTAACTTGGCCGACCACTAATTGAAAATCACTATAGACTTGAAGCCGATCTACTTTTAACTCTCTTACTATTTTTAATCCGACGATCAGCGCTTTATATTTGATTCCGTTATTAGTTACAGAAAATTCGAAGCATAGCACGTACTCGACGATGACTCCCTCGGGGTTGACTAAGACTAACCCCACACCTGCTCCAGCGGAGTTGGACGAACCATTCACATACAGGGCCCAAAAACCTTTGGAAAGATCGGCACTTTCTTCGAAGAGGCTCGATTGCAACCACAGTATGCCGGTCTCGTTCTGCTCAAGCTCGGCTTCATCTGGAATGGTACATTCAACTATGAAGTCGGCCAGTGCTTGAGCCTTGATTACAGACCGAGATCGGTAGTTGATGTCGAATTTCGTTAATTCAATGGCCCATTTTGCAATTCTTCTGGAAGCATCCGTTTGATGAAGGATTACTCTGATCGACTGGTCAGTGAGAAGCGTTATAGTATATCCCTGAAAGTAAGGTTGAAGTCTTCTTGCTGCAATCAGAAGAGCATACATCAATTTTTCCAACTTTGTATACCTGATCTCAGCATCCCTTAGGATCCGCCTTATGTAGTAGACTGGTCGTTGTACTTTCGCCTCTTTTTTGACCAGGACTGCCGCTAGCACCACAGGAAATATCGTGAGGTAGAAAAACAGCTCCTCTCTGAATTCGGATTTGGCCAGTAGGGGGCGAGCCGAGGTAGTTCTTAAGCTCGTCGAACGCCTTTTGGCATTCCTGAGTCCAGTGAAAATCTTTCGATTTCCCGAGGATTTGAAAGAAGGGCATGCAGCGTTTAGCCGACCTCGAGACAAAACGATTCAAAGACGCCACCTTCTCGATCAGACACTGAACTTTCTTGATGGACTTCGGAGCGGTCATCTCCTGGATAGCTCAAATTTTCTCCAGATTGGCCTCGATCCCTCGTCTTAAGATCATGAATCCCAAAAATCTTCCTAAGGCTACTCCAAAGGCGCACTTGGTTGGATTCAGCTTCATCTTGTATTTTCTGAGCGCATCGAAAGCCTCTTCAAGGTCGGCGACTTGATTGACAGTCTTTCGGCTTTTGATCAGCATGTCGTCGACGTAAACCTCCATATTGCGGCCGATATGCTCCTTGAAAATTTTATTGACCAAGCACTGATAAATCGCGCCTGCATTTTTAAGCTCAAAGGATATGACCATGTAACAGTAAAGACCGCGGTTAGTAATAAAAGCAGTCTTCTCCTCGTCCTCCGGTGCCATCTGAATTTGGTTGTAGCTAGAGAAGGCGTCCATGAAGATGAGGAGCTCGTAGCCTAAAGTTGCGTCCACCAGTTAATCGATTCTGGACAAAGGATAGCTGTCTTTTGGGCAGACCTTATTAAGCTTCTTAAAGTCGATGCACATCCTCCACTTGCCGTTGGCTTTCTTGACTAGGACCACGTTAGAGATCCAAGTCGGATAGCTGACTTCTCGGATAAATCCGGCGTTGAAAAGTTTGTCGACTTATTCTGCTATTACCTTCTGCCTTTCTGGTACATGACCTCGAACTTTCTTTCACTGGTCAATGCTTGAGATCAACGGCCAGCCGATGTTCCATAACCTCGATGTCAATCCCAGGCATATCTGTCGGAACCCAAGCGAAGACGTGGGCATTCCTCCGTAAAAAGACGATGAGCTGCTCCCGAACTTCATCTTCCAGATTAGAGCCAATTTGCACCGTATGCTCCGCATTTCCATCATTCAGGGGGACGGTCACAAGATCTTCTATCAGTTCTCCCCGTTCTTCCGTGAGATCGTCCCGGACATCTAGCCCGTCAACAGGACAAGAGTCGGACTGTTCTTTCTTTCGCAAGACAATTGAGTAACAATGCTTTGCCAAAGCTTGATCTCCTCTGACCTCTCCGATTCCGTAACTTGTCGAAAACTTCATCTTCAAATAATAAGTGGACACCACCGTCTAAAATGCATTTAAATCAGATCGACCAAGAATTGCATTATAAGCAAAGGGAGCCTTTACTACCAGGAAATCCATCTGCACTCTGAATTATTTTGGATATTGCCCGGCAGCTACAGCTAGAGTTATTACACCTTCAATTGGTACTGCAGCACCAGTAAAGCCTACTAGGGAGAGTTTATTGGTCCAAACTGACTATTAGATATTGACATTTTGGAAAAAGCATCATAAAACAAGACATCAGCCAAACTTCCATTATCAACTAGGACGCGACGTATATCATAGTCCGCTATATTTAAAGAGATTACAACCGCATCATTGTGCGGGAACTGTACTCCCCGTGCATCTACCTTAATGAAGGTTATGGATTCTTCAGCCCTCCGTCTTTTCACTGATCCCCCAGATCCGTTGGCCTCTTCTTGTCGAAGTCCCCCAGAGATAGTGTTGATGATGCCAAGAGGCAACCAATCTCCTTGTTGTTCCTCCCTCCTTGGTGGTTCTGGCTGCGGCAGTGCCCTCAGCCGATCTTCTCTTACTTCAGACCGGCGTCTGAGGAATCGATCCAACCGGCCCGTCCTGATGAGCTCCTCGATCTCATCTTGAAGCTGAATGCATTCTTCAGTATCATGGTCGTGGTCACGATGGTAGAGACAGTATTTGCTAGGATTGCGTTTACCAGAATGAGTGCGCATCCTTTCAGACTTCGGTAGTTGCTCCTTGATCTCCATTAATACTTGCATTTTTGGAGCATTGAGGGGGCGTAGTTGTGAAATCTTCTGAGGAAAGAACTTCGTGCCCTTCTGTCGAAGCTTCTTTGACGACGAGCTCGAGAAGTTCGATCTCGCTTGCGTTCGGAGGGAGTCCGTGAGCACGGCCGAACTTTATTTAGCCCTCCATCAACTGCGGGTTTATTAGACTCGCCCGTCTACCACTTTCCTGTGGCTTCTTCATCCTTCAATTTAAAGATTTCTTCCGCTCGCCCGAGCCAGCATATCGGCAAAATTCCTAGGATACTTCTTCTCTAGGAAGAACAGCAAATCATTTTTCTGAAGGTCGTCCTTGAGTGCGGCCATTACAACAGACTGATCCAGATTCCAGATCTCCGATGCAGCAATATTAAAATGGATGACATAAGTCCGAATAGATTCTCCCTCCTTCTGCTTGATATTCATCAGAAAATCCGAACCTCGACACGAACGTCGGCTGATGACGAAGTGAGCCACAAACTGATAGCTTATCTGATCAAAAGAGAAGATCGTACTCGGCTTTAACGCCGAGCACCAGTTTCTTGCTGCTTCCTTTAAGATAAACGGAAAAGCTCGGCATAAGATGGCGTCTGATGCGCCATGGAGCAGCATCATAATTCGGAAGGCCTCCAAGTGATCGATCGGATCAGAGACTTGTCATAGCTTTTAAATTGGGGAAGCTTGAAATTCGGCGGAACGAGCTCTTGCATAATTCTCTGAGAAAAAGAAAGGTCAATGCAAATATTATTACCATATGAGGAAGGAGTATGATGGAGCTCTTCGATTCGTCGACTCATTTTCTGGAGCCTTTGATTCAGGAGATTTTCACGATCATTGATCTCCAGAGTTTTTTTATGGGATGAAGGCAAAGCTCCCCCTAGGTCGAGCCATGGTTCGAGCAAGGGCTCTCCACCCTCTGCTTTTCCTTTTCGGAGGTCACCGACCGGCTAGCCCAAGTCGATCGTTCCCCAACCGGATCATAGGGCTTCGGAGAAGCCTGTTCCAGCCGAATTGGCGTCGGAGCCTGACGATGTATGGCCTGCACCGCTTCTATGAGATCGCGAACCTACTGAACCAGCAGGTTGAACTGCCCCGTATCCACCATGGCTGCAGATGGCGCTTGAGTTATCGGAGCTGAAGCGGGAGCGGATAAATCTGGATGGAATTTGGCTGCAAAGACCGTTGATCACTAAGTCGAAGCTTTTCTAAAGATAATTTTTCTGGAAAGAACTCTAGAGAGGAAGAAGAGAGATCGCTGCTAAGCACTCCTTTAAGAACAAGGAAACTTCAGGAATGGAGGTTCGAACCCTTCCTCTAGCGCCAATCCTGTTGGTGCAGAATCTGATTGACACCGGATCGAGTTAAAGTTGAGAAAGAAGAGGTCGCCGCCGGGGACCTGCAAAATAAAGCCCCGTCCGGAGTTGATAGTGGTGGCTCCGGCAAGACCCTCCGACGATCAAGTCAGCTCTTCTGACCAATAGAAATGGAGTGCTCAGGAAAGAATTCAGCAGAATTTTGAGAATAAGAAGAAAACTTAGAGAAAACGTATCTGGAGGATTCCTTTTATACACGAAATTCGAAGCAGACTGATAGTGACAACCATAACCATCTGATCGTGGGTCGCTCGAAGCCACATGAAATTTATTACGAAGAGAGGTGTCGTCCGTAGTAGACTGATAATGACAGTCGTAACCGTCCGGTAGTGGGGTCGTTTGTAGCAGACTGATAAATGACAGTCATAACCATCCGATAGTGGGATCGTCTGTAGCAAACTGATAAATGATAGTCATAACCATCCGATAGTGGGGTCGCCTGTAGTAAACTGATAAATGACAGTCATAACCGTCTGATAATGGGTCGCCTGTTCGTTGAGATTTAATAGTCGAAATCTGGAGGAAGCAGACGTTGGTTGGTGAAGAACTTTGACATATATCAATTCCAGAGGAATTCGGACTCCTAAAGGGAATACGGCTATAGGGGATCATCTGGAAAAAATACTACTTTAAATCTGAAAGTAATCTGCTGGAGGACTTCGGATGGAGTTCGATTGATGGAAAAGTCCAGAAGAAGTTCGACTCCTGAAGGAATCCGACTGAAGGAGAGGTCCGGAAGGAGTTCGACTCCTGGAGGAACCGACTGAAGGAGAAGTCCGGAAGGACCGGATGGAGTTTTGATTGAAAGAAAGGTCCGAAAGGAGTTCGGCTCTTAGAGGAATCCGATTGACGGAAAGGTCCGGAAGGAGTTCGACTCCTGAAAGAATCCGACTGAAGGAGAGGTCCGGAAGAAATTCGGCTCCTAGAAAAATTTGACTGAAAGAAAGGTCCGAAAGGAGTTCGGCTCCTGGAGAATTTTCGATCAAAACTCTTTTATACATTAGGCTAAGCATCAAACTGAACTTCGGTGGGAGCGAGGTTTATCTCCAACAATATTTATGAAGTACCATACATATGTAGATATGTGATTGGACATGGTGAAGCACCATGTAAATTTATGGGGTCCATGACTTCAAACACTCACTCTATCAATTCAGAAGAATGCCAATTCCTGGCTTGAATGGGAACTCTCCTGGGTTGCCTCAAATGGCTTGATGCATATCATGATTAGCATGCTGTTGACAATATCATTTTTTGCAGCAACAAAGATGATTTCTCAATATTCAGAAATCATTCCCCATTATAAGAAAATGATAAGTTCAATATCTTAAGCCAGTTCCATAGAAAGAAAATTGGGAAAGAAGGAGGGTCTTGGATACCAGTAACTTAGGTTCATGTCACGCACTCACCCTATTTCAGTGGCTTACTCCCATCCTAATTCTTAAGAAACAAAAAAGAAAAAAAAAAGAGAGATCTTTTTTCAGTTAAAATATGAGTTACAAACCTGATCTATCTTATTCGCCTGAAGAAGTAGAAGCAGATAGTTTGAATATATAGCTTCCTTTTGTCTTGTGGATAGCTTGAAGTCAAGACCATTAGCAAGCTGGAAGGGCTGTGCACCACCAACTTTCTCTATTAGCCTATCAAGCTTCCTCAGGCTATCTGACACATCCTTTCCACCCCTCAGTGCAATGAGGTTATTTGTTGCAACTGCAAGCGATGAAGCATCAGCCAGATTCCGATTTATTATACCCACATAAGTTTCAACTGCTTCTTGAGTTCGTCCCAGCAACTGAAAAGGGAAAAATGGTTTGCATTACAGGCCAGAATTTAATGCCTTCAAACAAATCAGAAGTGGAATGTTATTCACCTGCTGCACATAGGCAATCTGGACGGCAATTGGAGCTAGTTCAGCTTCAATCTCATCATCAGCATAGTCCTCATCCATTAGCATTTCCTGGCCAATTCTGACCAAAGACAGATGGGTTAGCCCCAAAGGAGGCCTCCTTTTGAACAAGGATATTGTTTACAATATAACGAAATAAGCAACATATCATCTAGTGCATTCTGGAATTTCATATATTGCACCAGATCCAATTTTCAGTTTCATTGACACCAAGATATGTAAATGTTATATTATGCAAATAATGCAAAAGGACATCTAAATAAGGCATTTCATTTTTTATCAAAGTTTTATATTATGCTCAAGATCCCAAGAGTAATCTTGACAATATATTTATATTGTGGTTCATAGAAGTAGTTACCTTCGAGCTGAAAGCAATTGTTGTTCAGCTTCTGCATATTTTTTCCTTTCAATCAAGGAGCAGGCAGAGTTGTACGCTAGCTCAAAGCTGCTAGAAGCTTTGACTTTGAGTGCATCCATCATTCCCTGAACTTCGGTAGCCCTTCCAGCAGAGATCAAAGCAGCAACAATATTTGTTTTTAAATCTATAGAGTCAATCTTGAATTTTTGAATCTTCTCATAACTTTCCATGCAAGCACCCATTCTTCCTGACCGATAAAGTATCTGAGATTCCAATTGCAGAACCATTGGATCTCTTTCCAGACCATCTAACAACTCAAGTGCTTCATTTAGCTTGTTTTTCCTGTACAAACAATATGCCTGAGCATGGGCAAAAGAAAGAGTAAGGCAAAAAAAATTCTTGGTTTAAAATGTATAAAAGCAATTATGCATGCTAAACAGACATGAAAAAAAGTTTGGATAGCACTGTGTTCAATCAGTATCAGTATGAATTTCTCATGTTTTAATTAATTCAAACTATGGCATCTAAAATATTTTAGCAAGATCAATCTATTAAGTTCACCTACAACTCATCATATTTCATACCAAATTCTGTTATCACTTTGATTAGTAATGGATCCTCTAATACCATTTTCACCATAACATTACATGTGCCATAAAGTATCATGAAAATGATGTTACATTATTCATCACTCCCATATTATATGGACAGTTTCTTAAATGCTTCCATTTAATAAACCTCTTATACCTTAGAACACAACCCAAGCCATACAGAAAGATTATACTTATCCATATACCAACTTTTTAAAAGAAATACATTGAAAAGAAAACATGTAACCTGATCTTGTACTTTTTTTGAAATGAATAGAATTCAAAGCCAAAGATCCATAGACAAGCATGGCAGAAGTGGGGATGATAAATCCTAAACATGCACCCGCTTGCAAAGGAAACTACCCATGCTTCTAAGTCTAAGAAGCTAGCAAGGGCATATAGCCACAATGCATTTGTATTAAATTAAAGTAAAATATATATTCTGCATAAGGGAATCCTTCACTGACAAATAATAAATTTAAGATCCAACGGATTTCTTTCTCCTACAATCCACTCTCTTCATCTCAATTCTCATCCAATGGATTCTACAGAATTCCCTGTATGTATTGTATCATAGCTTTCAATTTTCTCGAGTGCAGATTTTCCCCTAGTCTACAGATTCTCTCCCACATTCCATCTCTCATGAAAGTATCTTAGTTTCTCTTGGGGACCCCATATTACAGGTCTATTTTTGTTTCCCACTTTTACATCTTTTTTGGTTAAGGCTAGATAATCGACGAGCATAATTCTTTTCCTTTTTCTATTTTTATCAATAAATGGACTTCTTGAGTATTTTGCATGGTTTTACATTTTCAGTATTCAAATGTTAATAGGAGCAAGAAGACAGTTTATGAATTCTTTCCTTTCTCCGATTATTCTAACCTGCAATCACCTCTCTTCCACATGCTGTATGGGTTTTGTAGATTTCTCTTTTTAATATATTATCTTCATCTTCATGATAGACATGATTGATTTTTTTTCCTTTTCTGCTCAAAAAATTAAAATATCTGGCTGGTTTCTGATAATGTTCTTTTTCCTTTGACTCTATTCATACATGTTAGTTTTCTTCCTATTCGTTACAACAAGAAAAGGATAGAAAATATATCCCCTGTTATTTAGCAACAAATGACCGCCCTGGATATTTTACATTCAATACGTGATCAATTCTTTTAAAAACCTCAATATTTCCTTTATGTATAGAATACCTGATTAAAGTAATCTACCCAAATCACGTACACAAATCATCTGGAAACTAGATCGCATAAAAAGCAATTTATCCCCACTCCTGAAGAGCCATTAAAATTCATTACGCGAGTAAAATGATAATTCTCTAAGAAGTTATCAAAAATTGCAATTTTTGCGCTTCATAGTCCTCATCTATTCCCAGTAAGCCTTTTAAAAAATTAAATCGGTTCCTAAATCCGACTGTCTGACCGCAAAAAAAAAAAAGAAAAAAAAAGATTGAATTATAAATCACACAAAGTAGGAAGAATACATAGATAGATTCTCTTCTCTTTAATAAACAATAAAATTCGCCAAATATCTCATTATAATAAACCAATAATAGATCTCTCTTCATGACATGAAAACTAACCTTATGAAATCTAAGATCTATTGGCAGGCCCTTGAAAGCTTGAATCGCCGACAAAGCTTTATCAATGGCATCTGACTTGATCAAGGCCACGACCTTGCACCGCACGGCGTCCTCATCTCCAGGGGCGATCGCGAGAACTGAAACAAAAAACCAGAAAATAAAAAAAAAGGCGACTCGCATCAAAGGATCAAATCAAGTCCTGCGAAACCCAACGAGGCGACAATGGAAGAGGAGGAGAGTGAAAGAAAGGTCGGCAGGAAAGAGAAGACCTTGATCTGCGACCTTGGCGGCCTGCTCGTACTCGTAGTTCTGGACATGGCTGTGGAGCGAGGAGAAGAGGTCTTCGATGGGGACGGATTGTGGCTTGGGCGCGGCCGGCGAGGGCTTCGGCTTCTCCTTGGCCTTAGGTGCCATCGAAGAAGGGGGCGGAGGGAGAGGAGTAGGAGAAAAGAAGGGAGGAATGAGAAAAGGGACAGGCGTTAGGGGTGGACTTGCCGAGGTCATTTATTGGCCGATATGTCGTCCATCTCAGCGACACTGATATCGACAGAAATATCGGTTCCAAAGGTCCAGACTGAGCCATTGACGGCCTGATGGACGACATGTTTACTTCGTTTCGGTCGATATCTGGTGTTTTGAGATGATAAGACACGATATTTCGTCATACCGGTACAAACTGGAGTTTGGAGTTCGGGTAACGTTGGGAGTAAGCCGCACCATTGGATCCTTCTTTGGATGTCAGTGCACGATTAAGTCTCACGGCCAGGATTTTAGATCCAAGTACCATTGGAATTCTATTTATTCTATCCATGCCAGTGCTGGATTACAATATCCCACACAAAAATAAAAATAGACATATTTGATAAATTATTTTTTCCAACTTTAAAATTATTTATTTAAATTATCTTTTTTTTTTATATATATATATATATATACAACTATTGTATAATTTTTTAAACAATTTTAGTCTTACATTTGATATGATTTAGTGATATAAAAATTTAAACATCCGATGCCTAATGTCATGCTATGAGTCTACTAATTATCTGCATCAAATTATCATTCTTTTGATATCATACCATAATTTCTACAACTACTGTTCAAATGCTATTTAGGATAGGATGACAATGATAGTAGAGGTGATGATGAAGGTATAAAAGAATTAATTTTTAAGAGAAATAAAAGTCAAGATTCAAAACTTTTAGATCTTTTTTAATATTCGGATCATGGTTTTTAAAAAAATTAAAGTCATAAAATTATACCAAATAACTTTTAAGCCTCAATCTTTACTATTTAGAAAACAAAAAAAATTGAAACCCAATATTGGCAGGCATGTGGCTCATGCCAAATAGGTGTAATATTTTATTTCATGTTAAACTCGAAAATTATCCACTTTATTACATCAATATTTTTTCTTTTTTAGCTAGATTTCTATAACTTTTATATAAAATGAAACATTCTTGTTGATTGCTAAAAATTTATATAAGATTTTCTAGTAGATATCTTGATGCTTTCTTTTTTTATCCTTCTAGAAAATAGTTGATTAATTTTTTTAACTTGTATGCATATGGAATTGATGTTTGAAGATTCTTCTATAGTTTTTCTTTTTTTTTTTTACTTGAACATGGGGTGAACTTCCTATGGAAAGTTAAGCTCGAATTCTTTCCCCACCATGCATAGAAAGAGACCCCATATTGAATGAGTACATCACCCCCAGCTCCATCTTAGCATAAACAGGTATCAAGGCTAAACCCCTCATTTAATCGAAGACTCGCAGACTCGAACCTGCATTACAAGGGGAAGATGCCAAGGCCCATCCCACCTAGGCTACCATTGTAATGATTTTTTATAGTTTTGATACAGTTGAATGAAACTACTTCTTGGCCTCTCCAAAATTAAAAATTGCTATACTTTGCGTAAAAATATCTGAGATATTTGTACATGCTAGTTCTTTACATGCAATTTGCATGTCTTTCCAATGAGAGAAGAGGAAAAAGAGGGAGAAACTTTCTTCTTTAACATAGGCCACTTCTCTCTTTTAGCGTGAACTTGAATCCTACTCCAACAATGGAAAAAATATAAAGAAATCAATCTCATGCAGATATTTGCAAGAGTTTGGAGTCCATATATATAGCCTAACTTTGGAAATTAAAAAAAACTACTAACAATTCTATTTATGGTAAGATATATAGAGAACTTACAGATATATTTCTAAATCAAAACATCTCCACTATGGTTCTCTTTTTAGATTTCTCGAGTATCTATTAAAATATTTGCTTAAAAATATCATATATTATATAGTTCCTATATGAATTTAAGCCACATGCCATAATAGTTTAAGCAACTAATTTGTTGAGCTATGTTTAAAAAATGAAAATCAATTTTTACACTAAAGATCTCTCTTCGACGCATAAAAAGGTCAAAGTTTTGTTCGTAGTTATATTGATACTGTAATCATGAAAGTTGCATGCATTGACGAGTGGGATGAGGTGGTGATTGGATATTGTATGTAACAATTGCAACAGCCCGTTTGATGAGGTAAATTGTTGGATAATTAAGAGATAGAAGAGAGAGAGAGAGAGAGCTTGGTCTGACAAATAGTTTCTCTGCAAGCATTACATGCTCTTGTTGCATCTTATTTGGAGGTGGTAGCTGGTTTGCTATTTCCATATTTAACCTAACTCGATGCCGGTGACTGGATTAGTTGCAAAATTGCATAAAATGACATTGGGGAGATTGGCTGGTGGGTATAAGATTGGAGAGGGGCAAATGGGAGAATAACATCGAAGATTCCTCTTATATTATGAAAAGCAACCAACATCGTATAGGAGGATTAAGGTTTTTGCCACATAGTTTGCACTGGTGGTGGAATCTTGGATGGCAGCCATAAATAACATATGCAAGGGCCTTATGACCATCATCATGGCCTCCAAGCAAAAACTTATTACAATTTTTCATCATATACACATGCTTTAACCTGACTAATCCTGAACCCCTTCTCCCCATTCTTTCCAAAGGTAGCAATGAGTTGAACCAAGAAGACTTTAAATCATGCTAGATAAATACAATAACATATAAAGCATTGACTGGTACTCAACTTGACTCGATGCTAGGTCAAGACCTCTCGGCCCATACCCACCTGGATGTCATTTTTGATCTCACGTCTGATGCCAAATCCAATCTACTTTGCAAGAATATTCAATTTGCAAGTCCCAACTCAATTCATCAAGTATATTCTATGCAAATCCTTGAGGATTAATTTTTAGAACGTTACAAACAACTAGTGCTAAGAAAATAGTCATCCACATAAGCATGATAATCCAATATCATGATTCCACTTATCTATTTTTTATTTTATTCTTTTGGTCCAAAGAGAAATCTACTCTTATGATCTAGATAAGGTTAAAACTTAAGGCATACTTGATCCATTTAAAATTCAAGTTAAAAATTTGATACATGAGTAATTCTTTGTGCACCGCGTGCGATGCAGTAAAATTAATATAAAGCACATCGTCCAATCACATTGGGCCATGTAGTATAATTAACAATGAAATAGATATTTAATACTGCTTAGCTTTTTTCGGTTAGTTTTTTTTTGACAAAAATATTTATTTTCTTCATAAAATTAAAAAAAAATAGTATTATTACTTTCTAATGTTTTATATGACTTTCTGTAAGTCTATATAACATCAACTATTATAAAAAAGGCTACGACAGTGCATGCTATTACAGCAATTTTTAAAACCCCTATAATAGGATCTACGACAGCAGTTACAAAGAACCGCTGCCATATATCGGACCTATAGCAGTGGTTATACCAAACCGCTTCTATAGGTCCGATCTATGACAGCGATTACATCGAATCATTGCTATATGTCCAATAAATGACAACGATTTATTCTAACTACTGCTATAGATCAATTTATGGTAGTAGTTATATGTAACCGCTGCTATAGGTTAAACCTATAGCAACGGTTTAAAATACCCGCTGCAATAGATGCGACCTATAGCAGTGATTCAGTGTAACCGCTACCATATCTTTTTTCATATTTTTACTCTAAATATTATATAATTTATATCCATCTTCACCATTCATTATCTAAATAATTATCATTAGAGTATCGTCATAGAAGGTCACCTCGATCCGATGGCCCTAACTTCATCGATCAGAAAAATTTGATTTCGATGATCACGAACGACGACGCGATATTCTGATAGTTGGAGACCTTCAAAGATCTGAAAATCATGCAAATGTGTATTCGGTGATGTTTATAGCATACTATCAAAGTTTCATTTCAATGGATATCGTTTCTTGGTTAATTTAGTATAGGAATATTTAGTTTCCGTTTAAATGATTAAAGTGACAAAGTAACGAGATGTTCAGATTAAATCGAGTTAGAAATTTTTCATGTGGCATATACAAGAGAGCCCACAGGATACGCTAACGTCCAATATTAAAATATTTTATTTAAATTAATATGATTTTGGGCTATTATATATTAATTACAATTTTACATATGTTTTATGGTCATATATTCTCTCTCATAATAAACATTAGCTTTTCAATTTATAGCTAGGTGTTTTTCTAGACTAGAGATCAATCGCAATGAATTAGTGGAGAAACGTATAATGCATCATAGTGTTCTCAGGTTTTAAAAATTATAAACCTGATTAATAAAAAAGTCACCTTAATTGTAAGGATTTGTTTAACATTCTAAGTGTTTAGATATTTAAATTCGTATCATAAAATACGTTGGTTGAAACAAACATTCTATGCTTAAGCAATCAAATGTTTCGAGATAATAATATTTATATTCATTACTCCATACCTATCTTAATATTAATTTTTGGTCCATTATAATAATTAATCCATCACTCATTATTTAATAGAACATACTTCTCGCTATTACAGATTTAAGAGTATGTTAATGGTTCATTTTAGATGCGTCAATTCTATATAACACAAATCTCGATGATAAGCTTCGCTAAACCGAGATAACCAATAGACGACCTCAAGTGTAGTATATGGAGTTCGTTCTATTTTATGTCTTATGTTGCCATCCACTGAATTGTGCATTTTTTTGCATTTAGTTTCTACTCCTTCTTAAATGATTTATTTTGGAAACCAATTTAAGACTCATTTTTATTTACCACCTAGATAAGTGGAGTTAGATATGATCTTTGATATATTTAAGCATCATGATGCTTTACCCTTTCTCCAAATATCATTAGGTTAGATTTTTTGGATACACTCCACACAATTGATAGTTTCGATTCATGCCTTAGAATAGATAATGCATCTACGTTACTATAATCGATTTATTCAAATGTGTATAATGTCACGCGAAATTTATCTAAATTTTTTTTATACTCAACAGGTGGGACCGGTAAGTGTAGCCTATTTTAGGCTCTTCACGGCAAGAGTTTGTTATTAAAATTTGAATTACATCCTCATTTAATGATGGTATAACTATTTTCAAAAATATTATATATTAGTTGGTGATAACGGATCGGAAGGATTTATCTAAATATTTTATTAAATTAAAGCACATTGTTATTTGTGGGCGGGATGAAAGTAAAATGAATGATAAGAAGAAAAATTAAGAAGTTGGTACTCATAAGACTGTTAAGGAATAACTCTTATTGCTAAGAGAGACATGGCAATGGCAATATAGTTAGGCAGCGGTCCATATTATGTCCTTAAAGTCTATAATTCTTTTACCTTTTCTGCGAATTTTTAGAAATTGGGCTATTTTAGTTTCGATACCCATGGAGCGTGTTATGCCTGAGAGTAAGCTTAGGCTTATACAAATCCAGAACATGAGTAGGATTCTCTTACTTCTGGATTGTTAATTCATTGGAATTAGATGGGCTGTTATGGCTGTTAAGACGAGAAATGACTTGCGCAGCTCATATTAGTATTCCGGAGACATATATCTGGGAACATTTATTCATGTCAGTGCACTTCGTGCTATTCATTGATAGTCTCCTAGGGCTAGTAATAGATATACAACGATTCTCTGCCTTGGAGAGAGGCGCTTTGCCATCTCTAGTCAGAACCATAAGCAAGCCAAGGATGGGACCGTAGGCCCCCGACCGGCGGCGATAATACTTGACATTCCTCTAGTATGGTCTTGTTCTCATGTGACGATAGGAGCACTTGGGCTAGAAATCTCAGATCTAGTGACCTTCGCTTGCTTCTTCCAAGACAATATAACAGAATCGCCAATTCAGACTTACCGAACAGGGAACCACGTCGATACCATTTGGCAAGCAAACGAAAATTAGAAGGAATCGCGTGAAACGTCCCCCCCTATTGTCCTTATGTTGCCTTTTATTAGTTCGAGGCGAGGTGCTATTTGCATAATTCTGATGTTATGCCACGAAGGCGCCGAATTATGGTCTTACACCCCTCGGAGTCACTAGTCCGCGCTCAGATGGATTGCCATTCATTATCAAAGGAGACGTGGAGGTAGTGTATCGATCCTGCTTGCGGGATTTTTTTAGTTCTTTATTATTTTTTTTAAAAAAGAGGAGGGTTTGATGGCTTGCCTCTTTTCTTCACAAAGACCATCCACCATCTTTATGTTTTGTCTCTTTGTTAATATTACATCGACTAAAGGAATTTCATCTCAATTCTGTGAAAACTCCCGGGAACATCCCTGAGACTATATTTTTCAAAACTTAGCAATTTCCTCGCGGGGCTAACAAGGTATTCTCTCGAGTCCTGTTGATACGTATCGCTACAGTTTTTTAAATTTAATAAAAAATGAGAGTTCTAGGATGTCTAGTCGTGAGGTAGGAAGGCAGACATAGTTTAGATCCGCAACATTGTACTTGCCACACGGTTCACTGTCCCCTCTGAAACCGCGCATCCCGGGTGTTTCCGCGATTTTTTCAGGAGAAACAGCCGGTTTATTCGAGATCTCTCAGTTGAGTATCACATAATTATCACAGCCCGAGGAAATGAACAGCCTCCTGAGAAATGCAGAACAAATTCAAGCGAATAAAACCCTAGCACTTATCTCGGAGATCCCGTACTACCAAGGTAAAGCATTGAGATCGGACTATATTTGAGCAAGATATCGATAATGCCACACAAAATAGACCCAATGAAAAGTACCACCATTTTGTAGGATTGTTGTGCTGAAAATTCATGAGGGACGTTGGAGATGGTCCTAGAAGAATGCACGAGGAAGTGTTACAAGGAGATCGGCGCCCGCGGGCACCTCACCAATACAGGTACTATAGTGTCCAAAGTCATACCTTAACATGCGCTCAGTGGCTCTCCCCCTCGCGGCGACAGAATATCTCTGATCGCAAGTCACTTCTGCTCATGGTAGTAAAATTGTTTCTTTCGACCACTGAATAGAGTGCTTGCACGCAAATGAAAAAAAATGATAAGGACGGGCCAGTAGACGGAAAGAGAGAGAACTTAAACCTTGTTACGCACGAACTATTGACTGTGAACGTGAGCCGTCCCTTGCGTTAGGTCCCTAAACGAACGATGCGAGGTTAATGGCTCCCACGAGCCACTCGGACTGGATACCCAAACGTACTCCTTCTCCGTGACCCGGGAAACCTTCCATGCGGCCCCGATCCGTTTCCGTTATTATAGGCGACTCGACATTACCCCACTCTATGGTTGCCATGGCAGGCGCCTCCGAACGCCACGTGAATGTTTCTCGCTTGATGGGTACCGGAATATCCCGGGGGTCCGCGATCCTCGGATGGTTACGACTTGCCAGCCGGAGAGAGTGGTGTCTAATTTCATAACTGTGTCAGATACATTGGAAGATTAATGGTCAAAGTTTGGAAGTTTGGATAGGTGCTGACTGTGAAGAGCTTCAAGTATGCAAATCTCTAGAGAAGTTTGGGCTCTTTATTGGATCGTCATGCATGTATACGTTGGTTCACATGAGGTGCCGACCGTTGTCGAGTTTCATGTGGACGATGATGATCCCTCCGGCATAATTGGAGAGGTGAGGTCGGTCGGAAAGAAGGTCGACTAAGCGGAGATCGACTAGAAGGAAGTCAAACTGCAGAAAGTTTGTCCGTAAGGGGCTCGACTGGAGGGGTCGTCCGGAGGAGGTTTGTCGAGCTGAGAGAAGGTCGTCTAGGAGGCAGGTCTATTGGGGAGTGTGACCATCGGAAGTTTCATCTAGGATGGAGTTTCGTCCTGGGAAGAAGTTCTTCCAGGATGAGATTCATCCATAGAGGAGCACAGCTGGGGGAGTTTTTTGGAAGGAGTTGTCTGAGAAGGAGTTCATCCGAAAGGAAGTGCGGCTTAAGGAGTCCGTCTGAAAGAAGTTTGTCCGGAAGGAGTTCGTCTGGGAAGGAGGGGGCCGCGGGAGCGCGGGGGGCTGAGGTGCCAGGGGGCCTTAATTATCCTTTTTATTACACTTCTTAAGCCAGAGGCACAATGACCAGAATAACAGTAATTCTTCTTCATCGTTCAAGATCCATATCATCGAACTTCTGCACATTTTCGAGAGTTCTGCCAGGCATGAAACCCATCACTGAGAAGATCGATGCCCAGTTAATCCCAACAGGAAAGAGAGGTCTTGTGACCCAAGGGCCTTGGATTGGAAGGACTCGGCCGGGAACCATTTTATCTCACTAATCACTTTATCTCCCTACTCTCCGAAGTGTTTCGAATTATTGAATGAAGGAAGAGTACGAAAAGAAATGCCTGCAGCCGAAGTTTTGTGACAATTGTGTCCACTCTTGGAGAACAAACTTTTTATCTTTTTTAAAAATTAGGCACCCGTGACTTTGATGTCAAATGACTCTGGACGGAGCAGAGCTCCCCCAACACAATCACAGAATCGTCCAGCAACAAGCACCATGAATATTGGCACAACTTATTGGCCTTACACCATGCGGCGATTGTCGTGAGTGGGAACACCGCGGCAGATTGGATTGACTGAAGAAGTTCCATAATCCACAAACTTCCAGCGTAAGGGCTTGTCACCTATTTAAACTCCTTCCCCCTTTCAATCCTCAGGGGTTTATGTGCTTTCTCTTGGGCTGTAGCTGCTTCTTTTCTCCTTCCTCCATTTTACACAGTCGTCTCCGAGTTTTACACCGTTCTTGTCATCCTACTCATAATTCTACAGATTCTTCCAATCGCCGGCATCATTTCTTGAATCCTCATTTCATCCTTTCAGTCTTCTTTCCATATTTATTGCCTAGGTGCACAGTCTTTCATCACTTGTCTCCTTAGACTTTTAGTATTTCTTATGGCAATTCTTCGGATTTTTCCAGTTTTCTTAAGGCTTTGGATGTTTGCTGTTCTTCAATTTTATGACTGTCCACCAGCTCCTTTTCTAGATTCTTTTTTAGGATTTGATCTGATATTAGCTTGATCTAGTATCATTCGAGGTTGTTTATGGTCTAGCGGTCCTTGGAGTCATCGATCGAACCCAAAACCCAATAAAACCTCGAGGCTTTAGAATGGAAAATGGGCCCAATGCGAGCACACAGTCGACCAAACTGTTAAAGTCGAGAGGTCGTATGTCCCTGTTACTTTGATCATTGAGGGATCCAATCACTAGTTGAGAGTCCAATATGGGATGCTCAGTCGCCCCGATCGAGCTTGAACTTCCTCTGGTTCAAAGTGGTCGGGCTTGTGCATGCCGTCCTCATGATCGCGGTTCCTGCTGATACCTAGAGGCCTTCCATGGTGACTGGTTAAGATAGTTTATTTCCTCGACTTTGTCATTTTATTCTTTTTTCATTTTTTTAAAAACATGCTCTCTAGCTTCAGAGTAGTTATTGAACTCCTTTAGGTTATCTATAGGATTCTGATGCCTCAATGTTAATCTGTCGGGAGTTCAGCGCCCACTTACTATTTTTTGGACCTTCTCTTACCTTCAAAGCATCACCCAACTATCGAAGAACTGATGGCTATTGTTCCCTGGAGGTGTCTCAATCCGGCAAAAGAAGGGGATTGCGTTAAAAGGTGCCCCACTCCTCTCATCATAATTGGAAAAAAATATTAATCTTTGTTCTCCTTTTGAACCTTGCATTCTGAGGACTCCCATCCTGAGATGATAACCTGAAGGATTCTACTCCGATCGAGTCCCAAGGTTAGAGAAAGTAGACCGAAGAGTCCGGTGTAACCTATGAATCAAGGGTTACCGAATCTTCCTAATAGTCGAGCTATTAAAAATAACAAATCTTATTCAACCTCGATCTTAAGTCCTCCTGAAATCCAGCAGATCACTGCAGAGGTCCGAAGTGCAATGGGCTAATTCCCTTTTTTCTCTTATTCTTCCTGCTTTTCTAACGTATGCTTTTTCCTTAATATGGCAGACCATGGATACTAAGGCTGCTGAAAATACTTTCGAAAGGACTGTTAGGCTTCGCAAGAGGAAAAGGTACTTACACCTAAAGAGCCTGCTTCCAGAAGAAAGCCAGGATGAACACCCCCAACTCAGCAATTGCACCTGCCACTGTTGCCATGCAATCGACCGGTTGCTGCCGGTTTGTCGACGCGTCGCCCCTGCCAGCTAGGTTCGCACCACTAACCAAGGGCTCCGTGCCTCATCATTCATGAGTCCTCCAGCAGAGACCTAGCTACTGCAGTCCTCCTGCTGGAAGGGCAAGAGGGGAGAGGAAGAAGATACAAAGGGTTGTTCGTGAAGATGCATCGCAGGCGCGCAACCTTGGCGGAATCCAGACAAATGATGCGACAGTCCAAAGAAGAAGAATCCCGTCAAGCGATGCCGGAACCTCATCCAGAAATCATAACTGATAAAATTTGTCCTGTTGAGGTGGTAGGAACCAGATGGCCGACCAGTCGACCACATTTGCAGCTAATCTGGGATTTCCTTGGACCTTCCTCAACGAAGTTGTCCTATCATTATTTTTGTTTCCAGCATGCAGTAACACAATCCATTTTCTCAGTCAAAGTCATCAAATTAACTTATAAATATCAATAGTGAACCGATTCTAGGATCGTCGTCCGGAGGCACTGAAGGCTCAGAAGACACTCCAAGCCAAAAGTATCGATCGTCTTTGTGGAGAGCTATGATCCCAACCAAAACCAGTCCGGTTGGCTCCCACGATCCACCGGACGATGCCATCCTCTCCTACGAACTCCATGCTGCCCGACGACTCTCTGCCAGACGGCATGGCCGTCACCATCAACTAAGCTCCGCTATAAAGGGACCCCTTCAGATACGCCAAGGCTAAGCTCTCTGAACTCTCGACTCTCTAAGCTCTCCTCCTCATCTCTAAGCTCCGGAACTCATTCCGAGCACTCCCATTACTGTTGTCGGAAATAAATAACGTTGACGTCGGAGGGTCCTGCCGGAGCCAACCACCCCACCGGTTCCGGACGGAACTTCGTTTTGCAGGTCTCCGGCGGCGACCTCAGCGGCCTCGATTTCGGCAACCTCCAGCGAGGACGGATTTCTGCACCAACAGCAGCGATTTGAAAATCGCTATCGTAGGTTACGTTAAAATTAACCTGCCCCCAAATTTGGTTCCTCCCATGCGCTCTTTTTCTCCTCTTCATCGTCGGTGAGATCCCACCCCTCCTTCCCCCTGGCCACCTTTGTCTCTCGGTGCCCCCCTCCTCCGCTGCTCGCCCCCACCTCTCGGCCGCTTCCGCCCTCCCCGGTCAATCCTCTAACCCCGTCACCCCCACCTCCCGGGCCGCCCATCCCTATCACCGCACACCCCCCTCGGCCTCCCCAACACCACGCCCCCTGCCCCCCCATTTCCCAGCCGCCCCTGCCTCCGATCCTTCCACCCTTTCCGATCAATCTTCCAACCCCCGCACCCCCACCTCTCGAGTCGCCCCTCCTCGTCACCACGCACCCCCCAACCTCTCCTCATCGTGCTTCCTCCTATATCCTCACTTCTTGATCCCTCCCTACCCCTTCCCGTCAATCCCCGACCCTACCACCCCCACTCTCGGGGCGCCCTCCCCATCACCATGCACCCCCCTGTCGCCTCCTCGTGTCATCGCGCCTCCCAACCCCCCATCCCCGATCGCCCCGCCTCTCGACCCTCTCCGATCAATCCTAATCCTCGCCAACACCCACCTCCCGGGCCACCCCTCCCCGTCATCATGCACACCCCCCGACCTCCCTGTCACCAATGACCCTAGCCCCCCCCATTCCACCGACCACCCCCACACCCCAACCCCCAGGCCACCCCTCCCATCACGTGCACCACCACCCCCTCCCCATCACGGCACCTCCGGGCCACCCTCTCCTCTCCCTCTCCTTCTCTCTCTTTCCTCTTTTCTTTCTCCCTCTTCTCTATCTATCTCACTATCTTGATCTTATTTTGCATGTTATCTTTAGCGTCGTCATCTTCCTCTAGCACTGTCGCCGATGACCCTCGAAGCTTTCGGTGCAATCTTCTCTCCATAGCCACAGATATATTTTTTTTAAATTTTATAGTATTATTTATTACTTATAATATTTATAATAATTTTTAAAATCTTATAATAAATATTATAAATATTTATTATAGATATTATAATTATCTATCCGGGGTCGTGGACAATCATTGGGCCATGTCATGTTGGCAGTCGTGGACAGCCCTTAGACCATGCCGGTCGATAAGAAAATTTCTACCGATTGATTCTGAATCGGGCCATGTCGGTAGTCTTAGGCCATGCCGTATCGACGATCGTGGACAGTCCTTGGACCTACCGATCGATAAGAAAATCACCATCGGTGGACTCGAGTCATGTCGACGATCTGTACTATGCCTACTGAAAGAAATTCACCACCCCATTGATGGTTTCGGGCCATGCCCACGATCGTAGGCCGTGCCGATCGCCAAGAGAACTCTCAACCATTAATAGAAAGTAAAATTATTTATTGCTCATCCTTAATTAATATTATAGGTTATGATGGCACTGAAACGCCATCTAGCTTTCACTCCCGCCCCTCGATGGATTGCACGGAGCTTAACATCTGAGGAGCAATTAGAGCATACTCCATCTACCTCCACATCGGCTACTCTGTGACCATCGGTATCTACTTAACCACTGGCATCTACTTCACCACCGGCATCTACTCTACTAGCATTTGAGCCTCCACTGTCAGCCACATCTCTGACACATACTCCGACACCGACATCCGAGTATATATTTTTATTATGTTATTTATTTATTTATTATATAGTATTTGTACACATATATTTATATAAAGTATTTTCATTATAGGTGCATCATCCAATATGATATTTTGCAGTCTCACATGCATGCCGCGTGTATGAAACCATCAGCATCAGATGATGGTGTAGTATGATGCAGAGGGAAGGCTAGTAGAGAAGACCACGTGGGAGATGGATTTCTTTTTTGGAGTGCTTATGAGACGATCCGACATCATTCCGATATTGCCCATAGATTGGTAATTGATGGATGTTGGTATCAGGGACTGGGTGTGGGAGGAGATATGGATAAGGTATACTCTTAAGCTTATATTATGTATTTGATAATGTTTATAACTTTTGTTTGATTAGAATAATATTGGTTAAACTGACTGTTGATAACTTTATGCAGAGAGAGTTATGACCTCTTTTAGATCATGGAGGACTCGAGATGTCTGACTGAAGAAGATTAGAGAGTTGTACCAAGGCTACTATTGTGAATGTGTTCTAAAGCCAATCGTCGATCTGTTGACGGTTGGGCCATATATATAAAATTATATATGAATTATAAATTAATAAAAATTATTTTAGCATTTTTCATCATAAATTCTATTGTCTTCTAATGAACTTCTGTATTATGATGAAGTCCTTAGGACTATCTAGATTTGGTAAAGAAGAATTTGTTATTTAGTCCTCAAATAGTTTACAATCAAATGATACATTGTTACTTAAAATGACAACATTTATCAAGTATAGATCATTGTGTGCCACATAGGTTGGTTGTCCTCATAACCAAGGAGTATTAAGATACTGATATGGCATGCAAGTAAGATGTATGGGTACATATGCACTGAACGTGACCAACTCTGTGACTTTTCTCCTGTCAAGATTAGCTTCGATGAAATATGGGTATAAATATCCCTCCGATCTGAGATCACCACAGTGACTTTCAAGCAATTCACTGTATTTTGGTGCTGAACTATCTGAATTTTTAATTCAGTGATGAAAGGTTTCTGAATACAGTCAAGTACTTATGGAATCGGTGCATATATCAAGATGGGATTGACCACTCCTAATTTTAGGAGTTGTGTTCAATTATATTTCAATTTAGCAAAACCTTGGTCAGGATAGTCTTAGTGAGGAGTCACAAGACTAAATGCTTTGAGATACGATATGGATGTATTTTCTAGGATTGACAGTCTAATCCTAAGTCATCTATTACATAGAGGTCATAGAGATGAATTATATGACAACCATATTCACATAGGTTCTGAATATTGCGATTGCAATTATTTAACTTATCCAGACGTCGGGTACCTTTGCTAGATGGTCACTTCGATTAGTATAGAAATTGATTTCTATGCTACCGACTTAGGTTCGGACCTGTGGGATTACACATATTAGAAATTCCTACCTAATCTGATGGCTGATCAAGAGTTTCATTGGTCTGAGACTCTGTGGTCAAGAGTTTCACTGGACTGAGACTCTGTGATCAAGAGTCCTACTGGACTAGAACTCTAAGTCCGACTTGTTTGGAACTTTCTAATCAAGAGTCCCATTGATCTGAAACTCTATGGTTAAAAACTTTCACTGGACTGAGACTCTATGACCAAAAGTCCTACTGGACTGAAACTCTAAGTCCTACTTATCTGGGACTCTCTGATCATGAGTCTTGATAATCTAGGATACTATGGTCAAGAGTCCCACTGGATTGAAACTCTATGATCAAGAGTCCTACTAGACTGAAACTCTAAGTCCTACTCATCCGGCACTCTTTGATCAAGAGTTCCACTAGTCTGGGACTCTATGATCATAAGTTCGATTCGTTTGGAACACTGGGTTCAAGAGTCCCATTGATTTAGGATTCTTCAAGAGTTTCATGTTGATAGAACTCTATTATCCAGTAACCCATTCGATTTGGACTCAGATATTTTTTAGAGAATAATTAATAATTTGATTATTGATTAGCTTAATTTGATTGAGCGATGAGGATTCGATCGAGTTCGATTGAATTTGATTCGATTGGATTTGATCCGATCAGGTCATGAGATGACCTAATCGCTATGGGAGTTTTGACCCTGATTTGATCAGGACGTAGATCTAATTAATTTCTAATTTGATTAAAATTTTATTAGATTAGGCTAAGACTAATTTAGTTGAATTTAATCTGATTTAATTGGATCTAGATTAATTGATTTGGTTTAAACTAATTAGGACCGAGTCAAATGAAGTTTGAATTTAAATTCTTCCATGCGTCCACCATTTTTGACTTTTCCACTCTACTTTCCATGCCCTTCCTTTTGTTTGTTGAATATTTTTTAAGAAATAAAAATGTACATGCATAAGGAGAGTCCTTCTATATGTTAAATATAAGGGAGGGGGCGTTGGATAAGAATAAGAGGCTTATTTGATTTTTGAAATCAAGTAAGTGGTTAAAACCTCTCAACCACTCGATCCTTATCATTTTTTATGCAGTTTTCCTATGGTATTTATGTCAATAAATTATGAAAATTTTTGTGCATGTAGGAGAAGGGATTAGCATTACATGATAAAAATTTTAAAGTATTTGGGCATCAGTTCTGGATAAAAAAAAATCTTGGAGCGAAGGTGAATAGGATCCTACAACACTTTTCTTTTCCTTTGTGCCTCTCTTCTCTTATGATTTTCATCTCTAAGGATATCATATTTTTAGATATAATCTAAATAGAGATTATAGATCTAAAAGTTATCTTTCCATAAAAACTTATTTCATAGAAAAACTCTATATAGAGAGGGCGTGATAGGATTTTTAGTGTGTCGGAATTTTTGGATCGAGTGAAATCCTAGATTTAGGAATCTGGGTTCGAGTGGAGAGATCAAGTGCTGCGAGCATCGGATCGCCACCAAATTTGAAACACATCTTCATCATCCTCTAATATTTATATTTTAATTTTTTAAAATATTTAAAAAATTAAAAAATATATAATCGATCGAATCGATCATGATCAACCATCGAAGGCTCCGGCGAGGAGCTAGCACTCTAGTGGGACTGATCGGGACTAGAAGCTCCGTGTGGACCAACCATAGAAGTTGAACATATGTGCAATTATGACATAATATCAGAGCATTATTTGATAGACTCAGATTACGGTAATCGACTATCCATAAAAAGATATTATGTTCTTAACACATAGATGTAATAAATAGTTTATACATAGTTTTATTTTCAGATCTATTGATGTATGCATGCATATTATATTTAGATCCTAATGTATAGGATTAAATAATCTGATATGATCAATGAATAAATAATTAATTAGATTAATTATTTTTTACTATATTATTACTATTTTTGAAATATTTTTTAAAAGTAGCATGGCAAATCCTACACTATTTTCTTCAATTCATATCAGAGCAAGGCTCTTTAAACATGATATGCTTACATATTTAGATTAATAATTTAGATTTAATCTAAATATTAATCTAATAATTAAAGTAATTAAATTTAAAAAATTAAAATTCAGATCACATAGATTATAGGTTGTCCTATTGTAGAGTTTACCCCCTACAGTAAAAAGGTTGTCCTGGTACGTTGATGATCTATATCATTAATCATGAAATTACTAAATTTGATCTAATATTTTTATAATTTAATTATATTAGACTTTAATTTGATTTATGATCATAAATGCATAATTAGATAAAGTTTGATTCATGATTTCATGATTATATAGTGTACATAGCTTCAAATTAAATTCTATAACTAATGTTGTTTGTGAATTAAGATGATTTAATTTTGAAATGAGTCGACTCAATTGGTGAACAATGCTAAGTTGTAAAGAACCTTTTAGAATTAAAAATATTTTTAAAATATCGAATCCTAACCCTCAGTCCATAAACTTAATTAAAAATTAAGTATAATAATTTAGTGTCTAGAATTATGAATTAAGACTCTAAGTCATTAATCATAAACTTATGGATTATTGGGTTTACTGAATTAGGTCCATAAATTAGGTTAGACCTAAAGTTAGTTAAAAGATTGACTAATTTAGAGTAATTGATCAAATCTAATTAAATATTAATTTAAATTATGTCAAGAACTCTATAGACTCAATTATAATAGTTGTAGTTAATCAAGTCCATACCTTTAACAAGGATCAAATGGATTTGATTCAAGGCTACGCGGTCGAATCCGAAATTACTAGGTTGATCAAATTAAAACTAATGAACTACAAGTCCATTTGGTCCGAAATTACTAGTAAGTCTTTCTGATGGTGGTTAGGTTGGCTGACCAAAGTCGGGCATGATTATTTATCAGTTAGATAAGACCAAATATAGTTATTTTAATGGTTGGATCTAACCAAACCTTTTTCATGTTAGATATATGTGCCTTGAAAGCCAAAATTGGCTGACACTTGTAATACACTTCTAGGAGCAAAATTATAATTTTGACTATAATCAATAAAATGGATTATTTTCTATCACATATATGTATTTAGTGTCTGTGATACATCGTTTGAGTTAATGGTAATGATAATTCATATTTTCAAAAGTTAAAAATTTAAGACATGAATAATCATTATTAATTCATAAAATGCTTTCGACCATAGGATCATCATGAGGATGGTGATTGATCCAGAAGATTGGTGTACAATCACTTCTCTTTAGTAGATGAGTCTTGAATCTATGGTGTGGAGATACCGGAGCGAGAGTACAGGTACTCGTTAGAGAATGAGGGCACTGAGCGTGACCACCTCGAGTAGTCATTAGGAAGTCTACCTTCTCGTCAATGACTGACTCGATGCTGCAGTAGTGTGTCTGGTTCTTTGACCTGAGGTGCATCGACAGTTCACCTTGAGGGTGTTATAGTTTGACTACACCATTACTCGGTCTCCTAGCCATATCGGAAATCCTGAGGTGTATGTTGGCTATAGCATGTTCATTGTAGGAACTGGATTGCATCAAGATGGAATCTATCTACCTCGGTGGTAGAGGAGCAGCCCTATGATGATCATGAGAATCAAGTCCAGAAAGCCCATGGCCATGGCAGAGTGAAATAATAGAAAGAGTTTCTATTTAGATTTTCACATCGGACTCTGAATCGAATGATTACATCATATGACAGAAACTAGGGTTTGACGAGTTCACCTTAACCCTAATCTGATCGGGGCTCAAGATAGAAGAACTTAATCACACAGGTAGCTGCACCAAGAGGTTCGCATTCAGCTCTGATGGGTTGCCACCATATACTGCTAGGTGTCACTGGTGGATTTTGGGAGCAATTAGAATGATTTAGATGATCGATCATTCTAGCTGTTCGAATCAGAAGAGTTCTGATCCATCGAAAGGAGTTTCGATGATGTCGATGATAGAGATCATGACATATCCCATTACCATACAGAACTGAACCTAACTGGGTCACACAAATAAGGGTTTGAATCTGGTGATCATCAATTGAACTGATCTAGTTCAATTGATCTGAATGAGATTCAATTAGGTTCAAGAAAATCGTGCTAGCACTCGATTGAACCTAACGTTCTTCTTTTACTATCATAAATAGTTGTCCTGACTGAGCCAAAGGAGTTTGTGCTCGAATCAGAGGCCTTCACTTGGTCTGACTGGAGCCTTGTCCAAGTCAGAAAAGGGTTGTCTTATTTTGTAAGACAATTACCTGCCATTTTTGGTCACCTGCCATTTCTTCGTCCTTTGACTTTGGTCAAAAGTTGACCTTTGACTGGTCAAATATTGACCATTGATACTTTGACTTCTTGTCCACATGTCATGCACCTATTGGAGAGCTGGTGGGGGCTTGTCCCCCTGCCAGAACCTGGCAAGGAGGAGGGCGCACGCCACCCTAGGGTGGCGTGCCCAAGTTTGGAGGCGCCTAGGAGTCCCTGTTGGATAAGGACTCCATCTCCTTTTTGGATTTCCAATTAGAGTTCTCCTAAGAACCAACTTTGACTGATCTTAGGCTGCCATCTAAGGAGGAATCCAAGGGACTCTATTCCCACCAATCAGATTTAGATCTGATTTCACAAAGGGTTGTGATTGGTTGGGAAGAAGAGGAGTTGGATCACGCATAGTCTATAAATAAGACCCTGCGCCCAACTCAAAAGTGAACACAATTCTCCACACCCAAGGCTGCCTCTCTCCTCCTCCTCCATGCCAAGACCATCTTCTCCCTCTCCTCTCCATGCCCAAAGTAGTTTGGGATCCAGTTGGTGCGATTCAGATGAGAGAAAGGCGACAGAAAGCTAGAAGGCTGCGCTGCTGCAAAGGACAACTGCTGATCTTCGAAAAGGATTTTGAAGATCCTCCAGATCAGATTCCAGATCTAATTTTTGGAGATGTGATAGAGAAGAAGAGGATCTCTAGATCCAGTCCCAAGTGGATATCCGGTAGAGGCCAGGCACTTGCGTGGCTAGATCCAGAACCTTCCGCTGCTTACAGGATCATCAATGGGTAATAGGATTACCCTACATCAAGGTAAATTAAATTAAATTTAATTTATCTTAAATTTTATTTTTATTATTAAAATAATAAAAATTAGATCTAAAATATCTTAAGATCTGATTAAATCAAAGAAAAATTTTTTTGAAATATATCTCTTGATCTGATCAGATCTGAACGAACCTGGTCCGAAAATCAGGATTTTTCCTTCAACTGGTATCAGAGCCAAGGTTCTAAAGTATTTTAGATCTAATTTTAAATTTATTTTAATTAAAAAATAAATAATTTTAGATGTCACATGAGATGTGATCAGATCTAAAATCAAAAAAAAAAAAAAAAAAAAAAAATTAAAATTAAATGATTTGGATCTAAGATTAGAAAATATGCATGACTAGTTCTAAAATAGAATAGTTCTATAGAATAGTCTTGCATGTTTTCAATTTAATTTGATTAAATCATATTTTAGATCTATTTATTTACTATTTTTTGATATTATAATTATTATAATAACATCTAAAAAATAGCAAATAAAAATTATTTAATTTTAAATATCATATGAGATATGATTGATGCATGTCTAGACTAGTTGTAGAATAGTTCTACATAATTGTCTAGATTAGAATTTATTTTGATTAGATCAATTTAAATCTAATTTTTTAGATTATTATGAGATAATTTAGATCTAAAAATATGCATGATTCGATACATGAGATGTATGCAAAATATGCCATGATTAGATCTAATTTGTATATGAGATATATGATATAGATCTAAAACTGTTTTGTAGTATTACATGTTCCTGATTAAGGCGTTCCTCTTGGCCGTCCGGTCATAAGAATGAAGAAGGGTTTAAAGGCCCTCTCCTTCCCATTCGATGGGGTGTTCTTATGATGTGTAGGGGTGCTGCGTGTTCGTCCTTAATCAGAAAATCCAAAACTTACTTTCTGCAAAACCCTAGATCCTGAAACCCTAGGATTTATTGTGCATATTTTGTTTATGAACCCTACTTAATTAAAAGTTAAGATTATGAAATATTAATTAGGTCTAAAATTGAGAATTTTAGATCTAAGACATATTCATAATACTGGGTTCGGGCTTGGGTAGCTCAATTAGGTCTAAGCGGTTGATCAAATCGAATCAAGAGTTGGTTAGATGGGATCAACAATGCTTAAATTGACCAGCCTAATAGGATTAAGTCTGGGTCAAGATCGAGTCACGATCAAGCAAGACCTAATTAGGCTCAGAGGTTAGAGTCTGGATTGTAGGCTAACCCAATTGGTTCTGACTCAACAATTTGGTGTCTAAGGTAAGTTTGGCACATACGACCGACTGATTTTTAATTGGAAGCTACTCGACCTGAATGCATTCTTGTACGAGTTAATGGCATATTCCTTCCACCGGTCTCACTTACCTGGCCATATCTGTTGACACAGTTCTGATCTGAGGTGGTCAATAATCCGAGCTAACCCATGCCACTAGGTTAGTCATAATTGTTATGACTATGACAAGTCTAGTTTAATGAGACCTGAATCAATTCTCCCTAAGAAAAGATTAAGTCTGAGGTCTTCCACCATTGTAGATGTGCGGGCCCTTCCCGGGGTTGATTGTTCTCGGCTGGATACAGTGGCTCAGTTGCACCGAAAAGATGCAACCATGTCTATTAGGCATTGGATGCTATGGGCTGGAGGATGAGTTGGGCTCAATATTTTGGATACGGTGAGAGACTCAATTAGGAACCCAGTCTATGCAAATGGTGGGTCTGACTTAACTAAGGAGTGGATCAATATTGCGGATACGGTGAGATTCATGAATTAGAGACCAAGTTTGGGTGCACCATGATTAGAGAATCATTGAACAAGAGTTGTTCACTCATTGGCTAACCCATCACCAATAACTGTTAGGTGAGGTGATGAGTCAGTTGGTGAGACCGCACCACCCACTAGAAATCATTAATCATGGAGATTTTTGCATCTCTACAGAGGGAGTGTAGGGATCCGAGAAAATAGTGGGAGCTAATTTGTTTAAAAATAAAATTCCTAAATAAATTGGTCAAGTCATAAATTACAGTATCTAACTAGAATCTTTGACTCTCTACAGAAAAATGTCTGCGTCCAACCCATTAGGCACGTATCCTGGACACACATAGACTGACTGGACCCAATTATAAAGATTGGCTCAGGAACTACAAAATTATTTTGGGTTCTGAGAAGTTAACCCATGTATTTGGACCAGGACCCTCCCACCTTACCAGCCCGTCCATCCACTTGAACAGAGAGCGTCTCTGAAAAAATGGATAGACGAAGATAATAAGGCCAGATATTACATGTTGGGCTCGATGTCTGATGAGCTCCAGCGCCAACATGAAGATATCGGGACTGCTCGCCAAATGTTGGCTCACCTGCAGGAGATGTTTGGTGAACAGAGTCGCGCAGCCAAATATCAAGTCACGAAAATGACTTTTTAAGGCTAAGATGCATGTGATGGGCAGTCAGTCCAAGATCACTGTCTGATGAATGATCAAGGACATGGAAGAGCTTGAGAAGCTCGGTGTGAAGTTAGGACTTGGATCTGCAGAACGATATTATTCTGCAATCCTTGACTGATGCATATGGGCAATTCATCATGAATTACCACATGCATAAACTTCAGAATTCCTTGGCCGAATTAATGAATATGCTGGTTACCGCTGAGCTTTCTATGAAAGGTTCTAAAGGCTCAGTTCTTGCTATGGAATGGACTTCTTCCAAAAGAAAGTCTTATGGAAAGAAAAAGAAGTCTGTGAAAAAGCAAAAGGTGGAAGGATCAAAGAAGAAGAAGGCAGAGCCGAAGAAGAAGGCCGATGTCAAAGAAAAGTGTTTCCATTGCAACAGCGACGGCCATTGGAAGCGGAACTGCCCTACTTACCTGGCCACCCTGAAGAACAAGAAGGAAGGTCCTTCTGGAGGTATGCTCGTTATTGAGTCTAACCTTACGATTTCTTCTGCATCCAGTTGGGTGCTTGACTCTGGTTCTAGTGCTCATCTGTGCACTTCTATGCAGGGTCTTGAGGATAGCAGGAGGCTGAGGGATGGAGACATGATCCTACGCATCGGTAATGGAGCAAGAGTTGCTGCAGTAGCCGTGGGAACATACCCTCTTCGATTACCATCTGGTTTAGACTTAGTTTTGAAAGACTGTTATTATGTGCCTGCAGCTAGCAGGAATTTGATTTCTGTTTCATGCTTAGCACTAAGAAGGCTATATGTGATTACCTTCTTTAAGGACCATTGTAACATTCTTTATGAAAGAAATAAAATTGCAAATGGTTTTCCTTATTAATGGTCTTTATCAGCTACATATTGATGTACCTGTTCTAACTATCGAGCAAAACGTGAATGCCAAACGACCTAGGGATAGTCCAAATGATAGATATCTATGGCACCTGAGATTAGGTCATATAGCAGAAGATAGGATCAACAAATTGGAGAAAAATGGGCTATTGAGTCCATTGACTTTCGAGTCATATCCAACTTGTGAATCTTGTCTTCAAGGCAAAATGACTAAACTCCCTTTTGTTGGACATGGGGAGAGGGCCACAGATCTCCTTGCCCTAGTACATACTGATGTGTGCGGCCCATTTGATGTGCCGGCTAGAGGCAATTTTGTCTACTTCATTACCTTTACCGATGATCTGTCTAGGTATGGGTATGTGTATCTTATGAGACACAAGTCTGAAGCTTTTGAAAAGTTCAAAGAATTCAGACATGAAGTAGAAAAATAAACTGAAAACCCATTAAGGTTCTTCGATCAGATCGAGGAGGTGAATACCTTAGCCGAGAATTCCTAGACTATCTCAAAGAAAATGGCATAGTCTCTCAATGGACTCCACCAGGAACACCTCAACTCAACGGGATTTCAGAATGGAGAAATCGGACTCTATTGGATATGGTTCGATCCATGATGAGCTTCACAGACCTCCCTGATTTTCTTTGGGGACACTTCATTGTTAACTTCAATTTATCTACTGAATAGGGTTTCCTCTAAAACCGTTTCTACCACACCGTATGAGATATGGCACGGTAAGAAACCAAGTCTGAGTCATCTCAGAATTTGGGGTTGTCCGGCTCATGTCAAAAGACAACAAGCGGACAAGTTAGAGTTTAGGTCCTTCAGAGCTCGATTCATAGGATATCCTAAAGAGTCATTAGGATACTATTTCTACATTCCAGAAGACCACAATGTGATTGTGAGTCGACATGCCATCTTTCTTGAAAAATAGTTTATTCAAGATAGCGGCATTGGAAAGCAGATTAAGCTTGATGAGAAAGTCTCACAAGTACAACGAGCTAAGGACCAATTGGAACCAAATCAGGTTGAGCCAATAAGAACACTACCTCCTCCACCTCGTAGATCGAAAAGAGTTTTTCCGTCCCCCTGAAAGATACTTAGGTATTATTTCAGAGGAAGTAGAGAAAATGTTCCTCGTAGGTAATGGTGCTCATGGTGATGATCCCAAAACCTACAACGAGGCGATATCAGATATCGACTCCGAGAAATGGCTAGAGGCAATGCAGTCAGAAATTGACTCGATGCACTCAAACCAAGTCTGGACCTTGGTAGATCCACCAGAAGGTATAGTACCTATTGGGTGTAAATGGATCTTCAAGAGAAAGATTGGTGCAGATGGGAATGTGGAGACATTCAAGGCTAGACTAGTGGCAAAAGGTTATAGTCAATGCGAAGGCATTGACTATCAGGATACCTTTTTTCCAGTGGCTATGCTAAAATCCATCCGCACATTGCTTGCCATTGCAGCCTATTTCGATTATGAAATATGGCAAATGGACGTGAAAACGGCATTCTTAAATGGATATCTTGAGGAAGATATCTATATGGAACAGCCGCTAGGTTTCACATCCAGTGATACTGATCACAAGGTTTGCAAGCTGCAAAGGTCCATATATGGACTTAAGCAAGCATCTCGGAGCTGGAACACTCATTTCAATGATGTGATCAAAAAGTTTGGTTTCATCAAAAATGAAGAGGAACCGTGTGTCTTCAAAAAGGTCAGTGGGAGCGCTGTTGTCTTCCTCGTATTGTACGTGGATGACATCCTCCTTATTGGGAATGATATTCCCATGTTGACATAGTCAAAATATGGTTGTCCAAGGAATTCTCCATGAAAGACCTAGGTGAAGCATCCTTTATTCTAGGAATTAAGGTCTATAGGGATAGACCGAATAGGATGCTAGGACTTTCACAGAAGATGTACATAGAGAAAGTACTAAAGAGGTTTAGTATGGAAAACTCTAAGAGGGGATTAATACCCTTCAGACATGGTATTCATCTTTCCAAGAAGATGTGCCCTAGCACACCTGAGGAAATAGAACGCATGAGCAAGATCCCTTATGCTTCTGCAATAGGGAGCCTCATGTATGCCATGCTATGTACACGACCTGATATAGCCCATGCTGTGAGTGTCACAAGCAGATATCAGTCAAATCCAGGTGAAGAACACTGGACTTCTGTGAAATGTATCCTTAAGTACTTAAGAAGAACTAAGGATATGATGTTGGTCTTTGGTAATGGAGAACTCCAAGTCCAGGGATACACAGACTCGGATTTCATGTCCGATATGTAGATGATCGAAAGTCGACATCTGGGAGTCTGTTTGTGTGCAATGGTGGTGCTGTCAGCTGGAAGAGTTCCAAGCAAACCGTGATAGCAGATTCCACCATGGAAAGCAGAATATATCGCTGCATCAGAGGCTGCGAAGGAAGCATTCTGGTATAAGAAGTTTGCTGCAGAAATTGGAGTAATGCCATCAGATGCCATTCCTCTATACTGCGACAACAATGGCGCCATAGCCCTTGCTAAGGAGCCGAGGTCTCACCAGAAATCCAAGCACATTGAGCGGCGATACCACCTCATCCGCGATTACCTCGAGAAGGGTTACGTCGAGGTCAAGAGAGTCGAACTCCACAGATAATGTGGCAGACCCACTTACAAAGCCGTTGGGCCAGCAGAAGATCGAAGCCCACCTTGAGAAGATGGGACTTAGACTTGTAGCCAATTGGCTTTAGGACAAGTGGGAGATTGTTAGATATATGTGCCCTAGAAGCCAGAATTGGCTGACACTTGTAATACACTTCTAGGGGCAAAATTATAATTTTGACTATAATCAATAAAATGGATTATTTTCTATCACATATGTGTATTTAGTGTCTGTGATACATCCTTTGAGTTAATGGTAATGATAATTCATATTTTCAAGAGTTGAAAATTTAAGACATGAATAATCATTATTAACTCATAAAATGCTTCCTGACCATAGGATCATCACGAGGATGGTGATTGATCCGGAAGGTTGGTGTACAATCGCTTCTCTTTAGTAGATGAGTCTTGAGTCTACGGTGTGGAGACACCGGAGCGAGAGTACAGGTACTCGTTAGAGAACGAGGGCACTGAGCGTGACCACCTCGAGTAGTCATTAGGAAGTCTACCTTCTCGTCAATGACTGACTCGATGCTGCAGTGGTGTGTCTGGTTCTTTGACCTGAGGTGCATCGGCAGTTCACCTTGAGGGTGTTATAGTTTGACTACACCATTACTCGATCTCCTAGCCATATCGGAAAATCCTGAGGTGTATGTTGGCTATAGCATGTTCATTGTAGGAACTGGATTGCATCAAGATGGAATCTATCTACCTCGGTGGTAGAGGAGCAGCCCTATGATGATCATGAGAATCAAGTCCAGAAAGTCCATGGCCATGGCAGAGTGAAATAATAGAAAGAGTTTCTATTTAGATTTTCACATCGGACTTGAATCGAATGATTACATCATATGATAGAAACTAGGGTTTGACGAGTTCACCTTAACCCTAATCTGATCGGGGCTCAAGATAGAAGAACTTAATCACACAGGTAGCTGCACCAAGAGGTTCGCATTCAGCTCTGATGGGTTGCCACCATATACTGCTAGGTGTCACTGGTGGATTTTGGGAGCAATTAGAATGATTTAGATGATCGATCATTCTAGCTGTTCGAATCAGAAGAGTTCTGATCCATCGAAAGGAGTTTCGATGATGTCGATGATAGAGATCATGACATATCCCATTACCATACAGAACTGAACCTAACTGGGTCACACAAATAAGGGTTTGAATCTGGTGATCATCAATTGAACTGATCCAGTTCAATTGATCTGAATGAGATTCAATTAGGTTCAAGAAAATCGTGCTAGCACTCGATTGAACCTAACGTTCTTCTTTTACTATCATAAATAGTTATCCTGACTGAGTTAAAGGAGTTTGTGCTCGATCAGAGACCTTCACTTGGTCTGACTGGAGTATGTCCAGATCAGAAAATGGTTGTCTTATTTTGTAAGAAAATATCTGCCATTTTTGGTCACGTGCCATTTCTCATCCTTTGACTTTGGTCAAAAGTTGATCTTTGATGGGTCAAATGTTGACCATTGATACTTTAACTTCTGTCCACGTGTCACGCACCTATTGGAGAGCTGGTGGGGGCTTGTCCCCCTGCCAGAAGATGGCAAGGAGGAGGGCGCACGCCACCCTATTGGATAGGGACTCCATCTGCTTATTGGATTTTGAATAGACTCCTCCTCAGAACCAACTTTGACTAGTCTTAGATGCCATCTAAGGATGAATCCAAGAGACTCTATTCCCACCAATTAGATTTAGATCTAATTTCATAAAGGATTGTGATTGGTTGGGATGAAGAAGAGTTGGATCACGCATAGTCTATAAATAAGACCCTACGCCCAACCCAAAAGTGAACATAATTCTCCACGCTCCAAGGCTGCCTCTCTGCTCCTCCTCCATGCCAAGACCATCTTCACCCTCTCCTCTCCACGCCCAAAGTAGTTTGGGATCTAGTTGGTGCGATCCAAATGAGAGAAAGATGACAGAAAGCTAGAAGGCTGCACTGCTGCAAAGGACAACTACTAATCTTCGAAAGCCGTTTTGAAAATCCTCCAAATCAGATTCAGATCTGATTTTTGGAGACGTGATAGAAAAGAAGAGGATCTTCAGATTCAGTCTGAGTGGATACCGATAGAGGCCAGGCACTTACGTGGCTAGATTCAGAACCTTTCGCTGCTTACAGGATCATCAATGAGTAATAGGATTATCTTACATCAAAGTAAATTAAATTTATTTTAATTTATCTAAATTTTATTTTTATTATTAGAATAATAAAAATTAGATCTAAAATATCTCAAATCTGATCTGGATTAAAGAAATTTTTTTTGAAATATATCTCTTGATCCGATCAAATCTGAACGAATCTGGTCCGAAAAATCAGGATTTCCCTTCAACTGATATCAGAGTCAAGGTTCTAAAGTATTTAGATCTAATTTTAAATTTATTTTAATTAAAAAATAAATAATTTTAGATGTCACATGAGATGTGATCAGATTTGAAATCAGAAAAAATTAAAATTAAATGATTTGGATCTAAGATTAGAAAATATGCATGACTAGTTCTAAAATAGAATAGTTCTATAGAATAGTCTTGCATATTTTTAATTTAATTTAATTAAATTATATTTTAGATCTATTTATTTACTATTTTTTGATATTATAATTATTATAATAATATCTAAAAAATAGTAAATAAAAATTATTTAATTTTAACATCATATGAGATATGATTGATGCATGTCTAGACTAGTTGTAGAATAGTTCTACATAGTTGTCTAGATTAGAGTTTATTTTGATAAGATCAATTTAAATTTAATTTTTTAGATTATTATGAGATAATTTAGATCTAAAAACATGCATGATTCGATACATGAGATGTATGCAAAATATGTCATGATTAAATCTAATTTATATATGAGATATATGATATAGATCTAAAACTGTTTTGTAGTGTTACATGTTCCTGTTTAAGGCGTTCCTCTTGGCCGTCCGATCATAAGAATGAAAAAGGGTTTAAAGGCCCTCTCCTCCCATCCGATAGAGCATTCTTATACGTATAGGGGTGCTGCACGTTCGTCCGAGGAGCCAGCCCCAAATGCTAGGAAAGCAGTCCAAGACACTTATCTGAAGTGGCTCAATGACTGCACAATCGTTCGATGTATAATACTGGCAGTAATGAATGACAAGTTCAGGCGTAGGTTTGAAAATGCCCTACCATAGAAGATGCTTCAAATATTGAACAACTCTTTTGGCATATCGGACGACATTGAAAGATACAAAATAAGTTATGCCATTTTCAATGCTCGGATGAGGGACGGAGCCTCAGTCATCGATCATGTATTGTACATGATCGAGATGATTGAGTGCCTTAGCAAGTTGGGCTTTTCCCTGCACGAGCAGCTCGGTAAGAATGCGATCCTTAATTCTTTACCCAAATTCTTTCTTCCCTTTCTAACTCATTTTTGAATGACAAAGTCTGCAGTGAACTATCACGGCTTATTGGGGTTGCTGCAGAACTTTGAGAAGGATCACCAACTCCACAAGAAGATGATGAATGTAGTGGGAGGGTTTTCTTCTGATCATCGATCCTTTAAGAAAGAAAAGAAGAATAAGAAGAAGAAAAATAAGAAGGTGCGACTGCATGCTAAAACGACTGCACAGAGTCAGACCAAGAAGTGTAAGCCCGACCAGAGCCAGGCAGAATACTTCTTCTACAAGAAGCAGGAGCACCGAAAGAAAAACTGTCATCTGTACATTGCCTCCCCAGATCCGAATAGACCGAGAAAGAAGCAAGTAGTTGCTAGACAAGATAATTATATGATAACACTTTGTAATTTTTTCTTATTTGATTCTATTGTCTGGGTATTAAATACTGGAAGCCCTTGTCATATTTGTAATTCTATGTAGGACTTGTAGGTCAATAGGAGATTTGATCAAGATGAGAGGTTCCTAAACGTTGGAGATGGGAGATAAGTTTCAATTCTAGCTTTAGGAATCATAAATCTTGTAATTAATTCAAATAAAGTTATTCTTAATGAATGTCATTATTGTCTAACTTTCTTATTGAATGTCATTTCTGTAGGCCTTTTGATTATGAATGATTTTGAAATATCGATAAAAAAAATTTATAATATCATTTTGAATGGTGTTATAATTTTGATTGGATAATTGAATAATAAAATTTATTTACTTTCTATGCCTGTTAGCGTGGTTCAATCCTCTAATAAATGCCCTAAAATTAGTGATGTATTTGATGTCTACCTTTGGCACTATAGGCTAGGTCATATTAACAAGAATAGAATTAACAGATTAGCTCAAGAAAAAATTCTTGAGGTTAGTGATTGTGAGTCCTATCTTCTCAGTAAGATGACTAGGTCACCTTTTACTGAAAAAGGTGAATGAGCTACTGAACTCTTAAGTTTAGTATATTCGGATGTATGTGGACCCTTGAGCTCAAGTATCAGAGATAGATATTTCTACTTCATAATCTTCACAGATGATCTATCGAGGTATGGGTATGTCTATTTAATGAAGCATAAGTCGGAGTCGTTTGAAATGTTCAAACTATTTCGAAATGAGGTAGAAAAGCAAACTGAGAAGAGTATTAAAACTCTTCGGTCTGATCGAGGGGGTGAGTACCTTTTCAATAAGTTTCTAATATATCTTTGGAAGAACGGGATTCTCTTCCAATGGACCCCTCCTAGAATACCACAATATAATGGTGTATCTGAAAGGAGAAATCGAATTCTGTTGGACATGGTTCGATCCATGATGGAGTTTACTAGTTTGTCGATCTTCCTATAGAGATTTGCGCTCGAGTCAACTTGTTACATTCTAAATAGGATTTCAAGTAAATCTGTTAATAAAATACCATATGAAATATGGATAGGGTGTAAGCCAATGCTTTCACATCTTAGGGTTTGGGGATGTTCGACCTACATCAAACATTTGATGATAGATAAGCTTGGACCCAGGTCTGATAAGTATAGTTTTATAGGCTACCCAAAAAAATCAAAGGATACTACTTCTACCTTGTTGATGAGCAAAAAGTGTTTGTCAGCCTTAAGGTAGTTTTTTTAGAAAAGAAGTTTCTTGGTGAAGGAACTAATGCCTCTAAGGTCGAACTCGATGAAGTACGATAGGTGGAAGAACGGACACAAGTTGTTGAACCTGAGCTGGATCTGATTAGATTAGACCTAGAACCCATTGTAGAAGTATCCTTAAGAAGATCTGGTAGAGTTCCACGTCAATCGGATAAATATTATGATTTTTTGATCTAGAACGGGGATTCTATCGAACTCGATGAGAACGATCAGGATCCAATCACCCATATGGATGTAATACAGAGATCCGACTCTGAGAAATGGCTTGAGGCCATAAAATTCGAGATGGAATTCATGAAGGTCAATAATGTATGGACATTGGTTGACCCATCCAAAGGGATAAAACCAATAGGGTGTAAGTGGGTTTTCAAAAGAAAAAGAGGCACAGACGGAAATGTGAAAATCTATAAAGCCCATCTGGTTGTCAAGGGATATCGTCAACGTTATGGTATTGACTATGACGAGACGTTCTCTCCTATGGTAATGCTCAAATTCATTCGGATAATGCTTGTCATAGCTGCCCATTTGGACTATGAAATCTGGCAGATGGATGTGAAAATAGTTTTTCCGAATGAAGAGCTGGATGAAGAGGTGTATATGATACAATCTGAAAGTTTCACGTTCATAAATGAGTCTAAGATGTGTAAGCTTCAGAGGTTCATTTATGGACTAAAATAGGCATCTCGGAGCTGGAGCATACGATTTAATAGAACAATCAAAATGTATGGCTTCGTTAAGAATGAAGAAGAGCCCTGTATATACAAATAGGCTAATGGTCCGGCAATAGTATTCCTAGTATTGTATGTGGATGACATTCTCTTAATCGAAAATGATGTCCTTGCATTACAAAAAATAAAGATCTAGTTATCATCACAATTCTTCATGAAAGATCTGGGAGAAGCTTCCTACATCCTAGGGATGAAGATCTATAGAAATAGATCTGAAATGTTGCTTGGATTATCCTAGTCTACGTATATTGATACGGTGCTAAAACAGTTCAGCATGGAAAATTTCAAGAAAGGCTATCTACCTATAGGCCATGAAATTTCTCTTTTAAAGAGGGATTGTCCAATAACACCTCTAGATAGAGAGCGTATGAATAGAATACCATATGTTTCAGCAGTAGATTTTGTAATATACGCCATGACATGTATGCGACCAGATGTGGCATACTCATTAGATGTAGTGAGTAAATACCAATCTAATCTAAGAGAGAATCATTGGAAGGTTGTTAAAACTATCCTGAAGTATTTAAGAAATACTAAGGACCAATGGCTTATATATGGTGAATCGGACTTAAAACTTATCGATTTCACAGACTCCAGTTTTTAGTCCAATCATGATGATGGCAAGAGTATGTCGGGATACATATTTATCCTTAATAGTGGGGCCGTCTGCTGGAAGAGTTCCAAGCAGCACACTATGACTAATTTAGTTTGTGAGGTGGAGTACGTCGCTGTATCAAATGTTGCCAAAAAAGCAGTGTGGCTAAAAAAATTCATCACCGAGCTCAGAGTAGCACCCTTCCTTGATGGTCTAGTTCTACTTTATTGCGACAACTCTGCAGCCATTGCTCGGGTGAAGGAACCAAAGGCACATCAGTGGATAAAGCATATTTTGCACCACTATCATCTTGTTCGAGAGATTGTGGATCGAGATGACATCGACCTTCAGAAGATCGATGGAAAGGAGAACCTAATCGACCCTTCACTAAAGCTGTTGTAGTGAAGAGTTCGACGACTTTAAGTCGAAGATAGGTATTAGATACTGCACCGATTGGCTTTAGTCCAAATGAAAGATTGTTGGGAATGTGTTCCAAAGCCAATCGTCAGTCTGTTGATGGTTGGACCATATATTTATAATTATATATGAATTATAAATTAATAAAAATTATTTTGATATTTTTCATCATAAATTCTGTTATCTTCTAATGAATTTTTGTGTTGTGATAAAGTCCTTAGGACTATCTAGATTCGACAAAGGAGGATTTGTTATTTAGTCCTTAAATAGTTCATGATCAAATGATACATTGTTACTTAGGACGACAACGTTTATCAAGTATAGGTCATTGTGTGCCATATAGGTTGGTTGTCCTCATAATCAAGAAGTGTTAAGACACTGATATGGCATGTAAGTGAGATGTATGGGTACATCTGCACTGAACGTGACTAACTTCGGGACTTTTCTCTTGTCAAGATTAGCTTCGATGGAATATGGGTATAAATATCCCTCCGACCTAAGATCACCACGGTGACTTCTAAGCAACTCACTGTATTTTGGTGCCAGACTATCTGAATTTTTAATTCAGTGATGGAAGATTTTTGGGCATAGTCAAGTACTTATAAAGTCGGTGCATGTATCAAGATGGGATTGATTACTCCTGATTTTAGGAGCTGTGTTCAATTATATTTCAATTTAGCAAAATCTTGGTCAGGATAGTCTTAGTGAGAAGTCACGGGACTAATTACTTTGAGATACGACATGGATGTATTTTCTATGATTGACAGTTTAATCCTGAGTCATCTATTACATGGAGGTCATAGGGATGAATTATACGGTAACCATATTCGCGTAGGTTCTAAATATTGCGATTGCAATTATTCGATCTATCTGGACGTCGGGTACTATTGCTAGATGGTCACTTCGATTAGTCTAGAAATTGGTTTCTTTGCTATCGACTTAGGTTCGAATATGTGGGGTCACACACATTAGGAGTTTCTACATGATCTGATGGCTGATCAAGAGTTTCATTGGTCTGAAACTCTGTGGTCAAGAGTTTCACTGGATTAGGACTCTATGATCAAGAATCCTATTGGATTGGAACTCTGAGTCTGACTTGTCTCGGACTTTTTGATCAAGAGTCCCATTGATCTAAAACTCTATGGTCAAAAAATTTTACTGGACCGAGACTCTATGATCAAGAGTTCTACTGGACTAGGACTTTGAGTTCTATTTGTCTGGGATTCTCTGATCATGAGTCCTGATAATCTAGGACACTATGGTCAAGAGTCCCATTGGATTGGGATTCTGTGACCAAAAGTTTTACTAGATTAAAACTCTAAGTCCTACTCATCTGGCACTCTCTGATTAAGAGTTGCACTAGTCTGGGACTCTATGATCGTAAGTTCGATTCGTTTGGGACACTGGGTTCAAGAGTCCTATTGATTTAAGATTCTTTAAGAGTTTCATATTGATAGGACTCTGTTGCTCAGTAACCCATTCGATTTGGACTCAGATATTTTTTGAAGAATTAATTAGTAATTTAATTATTGATTAGCTTAATTTGATTAAGCGATGAGGATTCGATCAAGTCCGATTGAATTTGATTCGATTGGATTTGATCCGATAAGGTCATGAGATGACCTAATCGCTATGGGAGTTTTGACTCTGATTTGATCAGGACGTAGATCTAATTAATTTTTAATTTGATTAGAATTTTATTGGATTAGGCTAAGTCTAATTTAGTTGGATTTAACTTAGTTTAATTAGATGTAAATTAATTGATTTTGTTGAAACCAATTAGGACCAAGTCAAATAAAGTTTGAATTCAAATTCTCCCATGCGCCCACCATTTTTGACTTTTCCACTCTGCTTCCCATGCCCTCCCTTATATTTATCGAATATTTTTTGAAAAATAAAAATATGCACATAGAAGGAGAGTCCTTCTGTGTATTAAACATAAGGGAGGGGGCGTTGGATAAGGATAAGAGGCTCATTTGATTTTTGAAATCAAGTGAGTAGTTAAAACCTCTCAACCACTCAATTCTTATCATTTTTTATATAGTTTTTCTATGATATTTATATCAATAAATTATGAGAATTTTTGTGCATGCATAAGAAGGAGTTAGAATTATATGGTAAAAATTTTAGAGTATTTGAGCATCAGTTCTAGGCGAAAAAGATCTCAGAGTGAAGGTGAATAGGATCCTACAGCACTTTTCTTTTCCTTTATGCCTCTCTTCTCTTATGATTTTCATCTCTAAGAATATCCTATTTTTAGATATAATCTAAATAGAGATCATAGATATGAAAGTTTTCTTTCCATAAAAACTTATTTCATAAAAAAACTCCACACAGAGAGGGCATAATAGGATTTTTAGTGTGTCAGAATTTTTGGATCGAGTGAAATCCTAGATTTGGAAATCTAGGTTCGGATGGAGAGATCGAGTGCTGTGAGCATCGGATTGCCACCAAATTTAAAACACATCTTTATCATACTCTAATACTTATGTTTTAATTTTTTAAAATATTTAAAAAATTAAAAAGTATATGATCAATCAGATTGATCGTGATCAGCCATCGAAGGCCCTGACGAGGAGCTAGCACTCCAGTGGGGCTGATTGGGCTCAGAAGCTCCATGTGGACCAACTGTAGAGGCCAGACACATGTGCGACTATGACGTGATACTAGAATATTATTCGATAGACTCAGATTATAGTGATCGACTATTCATGAAAAAATATTATGTTCTGAACACATAGATGTAGTAAATAGTTTATTACATAGTTTTATTTTCAGATCTATTAATGTATACATGCATATTATATTTAGATCCTAATGTATAGGATTAAATAATCTGATATGATCAGTAGATAATTAATTAGATTAAATATTTTTTATTATATTATTATTATTTTTAAAATATTTTTTAAAAGTAGCATGACAAATCCTGCACTATTTTCTTCAGGTTAGACATTGGAGGAGCTAGAAGTTTGAGATAAAATTTCTAACTTTTAAATTTTTCAATACACTTAAAATTATATTTAAATATTTTTTAAATATTTATTATTTATTTGAATACTTGTTAGACTATCTTCCATCAGAATCAAGAGAACCAGGCAGTCTAGGAGTATACATACTTTAGGTCGTGAGTCTATGGCCAGTCGTATGCATAGAGAGATAATGAATTTTGAATCTTACTAGATAAATTAAATTAATATTTTTTTATATTTATAATAAACTGATTCATTGTTATAGCTGATGAGAGATTGAGTGATATTCAGTTATAGCAAGATCTTTTGATCCAGTCGTATGGATAAGCGGGGCAGGTCGATGAATGCCGTGGTTGGAAGAAATTTTATAAGTAATAAATACATTAATATATATGATTAATATTATAGTATTTTTTATAAAAAAATATTTAAATTTATAATTATAGGAGCAATTAGATGTGCTCGTGAGCGAGGGTCCATACATCTCTAGCCTCCATAACCATCTATCTCAGGTCATGGGGCCTGAGCACTCTGGGAGGATCTGATGCAGGCTTGAATATATGCCGACGAGCTACTGGTTTGAGGCAATCGTCTCTTCACATGCTTTCGGTATCTCAATCGGAAGCAGCTTAAGGAGGTATTGGCATAGGCAGCTTAGGCTACGGCATGAGCAGATCAAGTTACGATATGGGCTGCTCACGCTGAGAAGCGCATATCTCATCTGGAGGGCATTCTGAGCGCTATGGTAATGAGGCTCAACGAGCATTTTGAAGCTGATTTCGTGAGCCTTTAGGATATGTTGGTCGATGTTTCAGCTCTAGTCTCTCCAACTCCAGCTCCTCTTGCTCGTGCTTCATCTTTCGATGACGACGACAATATAGATTGGGAGACTTTTGATGTATTTTTTTAAAAAATATTATAATAAATTTTATCCAACAATAAAATTTGAGTATTTTAAAAATATTCTTATATTTATAATATTTTTTTATATTTTTCTTGTGTTATATATATCTCTGCAGTTATTAGATAAAATATATAAAAAAACTAAAAAAATATATTTTTTATTATTCAAAAGCCATGACAGCAGTTTGCAAAATCGCTGCCATAAGCTACGTGCTAACTGCTGTCATTAACCTATGGCAACGATTATGAAATCGTTGCTTAGATCTATGACAACAGTTCTATAATTGTTGCAATAGATAAATCTATAGCAGCGGTTAGAAAATCGCTGCCATAGCTCAATCTATGGCAGCGATTTGAAAACCGCTGACATAGGCTCTATATGACAGCGGTTCGAATAATTGCTGCAATAACTGCTGCCATAGACCTACGATGATGACCGTAGTGGCAGCGGTTAGCTAACTGCTGTCATAGCTTATGACAGTGATTTTTTAGGATACGGTATCAATTATAAATTATTGCCATAGTCCTGTTCTATAGTAGTGATTCTAAATAATATATATGACTTTCAACATCTTTATATGATGTAATGTTAGTTATTATGACTTTTGGTACCTTATATAACTTTCTATATCTTTATATGACATCCTGAACAATATATATAGCTTCTCGATGCTTCATATGACTTCCTACGAATATATATATATATATATATATATATGACTTTCTAAATAATATATATGATTTTTTTTGAATATATATAACTTTTTGTATTTTTATATGGCATCCAGAATAATAAATATGGCTTTCTGATGATTTATATGATTTCAAATGAATATAAATGATAATCTGAATAATATATATGACTTTCTATGGATATATATGACATTCTGAACATCATATATGTCTTCTCATGCCTTTATATGACATCATGAATAATATATATAACTTCCTGATGTCTTATATGACTTTCTATAAATATATATAATATTCTGAATAACATATATAATTTGCTGTAAATATATATGATATCTCGAACAATATATATTCTTAATGCTTTTATGACTTCCCGTCAATCTATATGATAGACTTTCCGTGAATATAAGTGACATCCCGAATGATATATACGACTTCATGTGTCTTTATATGATATATCATTTGAGATGTCATATATTTACGAGAAGTCATATATATTATTCAGGATGTCACATAGATTGATAGAAAGTTATATAAGATATTAAAAAGCTATATATATTATTCGGAATGTTATATATCCATACAAAGTCATATATATTATTCATGATATTATATATATTCACAAGAAGTTATATATATTATTCAGGATGTCATATAAAGACATAGAAAGTCATATATATTGTTTAGAATATCATATATAATTATACATGATATTAGTAAATCGTAATACCGTTCTTTTTTATTATACGGAAGGAAAGGATATTTTCATCAACAAAAATCTGATGAAAAAATTGAGCGGTATTAAATATCTATCCCATTATTAATTATGTTACATTGTCCAATATAATTAAATGGGATGCTCCACGTTAATTTTGTTATACTACACGTGTTGCATAAAGAATTTCTCTTTGATCCATACCAAACCATATCTAAAATACTCAAAACCCAGCCCAAAATAGGGCCCAGCCTGATTTGCCTTCTTGGATTGGGTCAATTCTTATCACCATTGCCCCCATTCCTCCAAGGGAAATACTTTGCTCACCCAAGGCCTAGATGGAAAAAAAAGCACGGTATCTCTTTTTTTTTTTTTAGTTTTTTATGTATATACCTTTCTAAATATTTAAATTTACATGAATATTTTTTCAAAATTAATTTTAACATATATATCCTCATAAAAAAATTATTTTTGTATATGCATCCAAATTATCTAATGCCATTAAAAAATTAATGACTTAAAATTAAAATGACTAAAATATTCTTATAGGTAGATGTGCAAAAAAAATTTATAAACGTATATATGCAAATAGTAATTTTACAAGGATTGTTGCATAAATTTGAATATTTGGAGGGGTATACACATAAAAAATCCTAAACATAAATACAGCTCTCCTAATTTATTAATTTTTTTCTTATTCTAATAGAGAAAAATTAACATGCAAATCAAAATAACTAATATACTTAATTTATTAACTTATATAAATAAAAAAAATTTATTTTATCAAATGATAGATCAAAATTATTTTATCTAGAAAATAGATAGATCGTAACCATCCATACTTCATCTAATATAAAATAATATACTTTTAAAAATAATATTTAAATATGATATTAGATTGATAGCTTATATATTTGCACATAATGGATATAGTTGTGAATTTGGATATTTCATAACAATGAGAATTTGCATAAGGGATTTATTATATTTTTTTATTGAATGAACAAAATTCTAACGAGTCATCCCATCTTATTTAAAAATAAAATAAAATATAATATTTTAATATATAAAATATTATATAGTATCATTACCATGTTGTTTTATTATGTAATATGTTACCATACTATAGAGTAAGAGGGCCCCAATCCATTTAAATAAAATAGATACAAAATAAATTAGAATTTTTGTTTATACCCTCTTAAATATTTAAATATGTATTAATATCCTCATAAAATTATTATTTATATATATATTCTTATAAATTTTTCTTTTGCATATCTATCTATAAGGGTATTTGAGTTATTTAAATTTTTAATTTTTAATTTTTAATTGGTGTTAGATGATGTAGGAATATATATATATATATATATTTATTTTTTTTTTTTGCTGCGTGGGCTGTGCGTGAGCACTACGGTGGCGTGGAAGGAAATTTTTCATCCTCCAAAGCCCTGGAAGTCGCAACCACATGGTGGGACCAGAAAGCGAGACCAAACCAGGGTGGGTGCGGGTGTGGGCCTGTCGCTGGTGCTCCTAACGAACGCTTCCCTTCTTCAGAAAATCCGTCGGTTCCCTGCCATTCTGCCAGAGAAAAATCCAGCCGTTTAAGTACAAACCAACGGTTGATTCCAATCCAAAGGTTCGTATCCCTCCAAATTCGAACCAGCTGGCGGCTTTTTAACCCTTTCCTGCTCGCTGGTCGCTCTCCGACCCCTTTTATACCGATTCCTTCCCCCCCTCTCTCCTCGTTCAAAGGGTTAATCCCTAGAGATGGCCAAGGGGAAGAGAGAGAGGAGAATACTCGCGTTCACGGGGGCCGCGGCGCTCGTGGCCGTCGGTCTAAATCTTCTCATCTCAGCAATCAACGCCCAGAAAGCGAAGAAGAAGAAGAGAGGTACCCCGTTCTTTCCTTTCTGGGAACTAGACTGATGTTCTTCGAATGAGAGTGGCATTTTATCTTGATGCACAGGTTTTTCTTGTATCTGTACATCTTTTCCATTTGTTTTCTTGGAGAATGCGTGCATTGTTTTCTAATTTTGAAGTTTGGCAAGGCTTGGTCATGATATACATTGGTGTTGCTATCCTTCTGGAAAGATTGATTTTTAACAATATATGAATGAGATCTTGGAGTACCATAAGTTGATTTGTGGGTTTTCCCAAGTATTTCAGGATGGCGTTATGCTTGTGTTTCAAGATTTCAATTTTATGTTTCTCGCAGTAATTGGGGGTTAATTTTGGGTCCTGCGATGATGGGTTAGCAGTATGGTGGAAATAGTAATGAGGTAAAGCACGAGATTTGTGTAGGTCGAAGAAAATTTTATCATGGACGTAGGGAAGCGAGCTAGTAGGGTGAAATCGCCTGCAATTTTTTTCTTTTTCAAATTTGGTGGAGGAAATATACGCATGGTTGTTCCACTGTCAGAACTGCTCAGGCTGCTGCAGTGGGTGTGCTATGGACAGAGATGAAGAATCAACTATTGCAGAGTGTGACTCAACTAGGGCTGCAAATGGGTACGGCTGGGTCAGGGGTTTGCTTGCTCCAGATACCAGCCACTTAAAATTTGAGTTCAACATCTGGATTTAAACCAATCCACTTTGAAATTGGATTGGTCTGCATGGTCTGCGCTTGTGAATTATATGAAGGCCCATGGGAATATAACAAGGCATTCCCTGGGTTGAAATGGCTTGTGGGAGATTTATGCGAGCACATGCAGAGGTAACAGCTTAATTGGGGGCATGATTGCAGAAGAAGTTTAAATTATGGGCTGCAGATGCACGGACTTTTGATGTCTGCTAGTAGAGAACAAACCTGGATTTTATCTCAGTACTTTGGCACCATTAGGACCTATCAAGCAATAAGTATCTTTATTATATAAACAACAATAAGAGTAGAAAAGTAAAGGAATAATTAGCGACGTATCAGCATGTCACCGAGTCTTTTTAAATGAACTATGGCTGCTTGACCTTTGCTGGCATGTGGAAACAGTATACTGGCTTGGTAAAGGGTCACACATTGCCCTTCTTGGAATCACCACCAAGACACCTTCAAATTCCTTCCAGATTGACACTGCAGATTCAGTAGGGAGTCACCACCTTACTGTGAAGAAAGAAGGCAAAGGCATTGAAATTCAATTCTATTCAAGTTGTTTTTGTCTCAGAGTGCATATTGGGTATTATGGTACTGGTTATGATGCATGTGCAAATACAAATTGCGGCTGGGGATTTCGCATATTGGGTTGTTTAATTAATTTCTAAATTTTAAGAAAATTTAGAATTAAGAGTGGAGACACCATTTAAGGGAGAATTTTACCTAGGGATATCATGGCCTCATGGGAATTGGAAAGTTGGGAAAGATTACCACTTTTATGTACTGTTAAGTTTAGGATATGGTTTCTCCTTAAATTGTTACGACTGTCTAATTTATGTAGGTGATTCATCACCTAATTCATATAAGATTCAGTTTCAATGAGAAAACAAACTAAGATTTCTTCTATAAGTCTAATACACAAACTTCCATCATGGAGACATGCAAGAAAAGAAAAGGAACAAAGAATAGGGCTGAGCAATCTGTTGAATGGCAAAATGGTAATCATCACTGAGTTTGTCATTGACTTTAGGCAAGGATCTTCACTATTTTGTCCATATCTCCCTATTTAGGCTCTGATTGATGTGATTCAAGATAAAGATAATTCGATGCTGGATTAAATGGAAGTTGTTCCAATCAAGACTTCCACCAACTTTGATGAAGCTCTGTTGTGGCTGCTTTCTATTACATATTCTTATAACTATAACTACGATTTCTGAGCTTTTTGGATGCATGAGTTAAATATTATGCCACCAATTGCTATCTATGGTCCAGAATTTGCCTAGGGTATTTGAACCCACCATCTTGTTTTGACACGAATCTCCAGGCATGTGCTTCTATGCTTATTGCATATATGGTTTTCAATGCCACCATAATTTCCTTTGAAGTTCCATGATCTTGCAACACATGTTTTGATAAATCGAGGCCTCTTGTCACAAACTTTGTTGAGAAATGGGGCTTGCAGATGGTGATGGCCATGAATCATGAGGTATGGATTGCATAATTATCTAAGGTGCGTTATTAAATCAAATTGACTTTTCCTTAGTCAGGTTTTTTTTAAATTAAAAAATTAGGTTAGTTAAATGAGTTTCATAACACTAAAGGTGGAAAGAAACCATTTTCCAAATTTGCTTCAAAAAAAGATTTTTAAGTGAAGCCTTGACGGGCAATATCCCGTCAAAAACAAACTTATTATATTCTATTTGATCCATAGTTTTAAAATCTTACTAATTCTGAGCTAGGTGCTGTCAATTTTAATGTCTTATCCCTGCAGATACATTTTTGAACTAATCTGTACTAATCTATGGAGCACACTACTGTATTCCCTGCATATGAAGAAGATAAATGATATATCAGCTTATTTGTTGTGCATGACACCATATTTGACATGGTGATGACAAGGTGATGGATTGTTATCTCATTGCTGACATAGTTAATTGAGCATATGGCAAATTGAAATGAGGAAATTGGGGTTTTAATGGCTGAATTTTTCATGCTGCTCTAGTTCTACATTCAGAGTTTACCCTGTAATGTGGGAATGTCCAGTCTATTCTTTATAAAGGATGCTCTGTGTCAGCCATTGCTATATGATATTACTTTAAATTAAGATTTTAGTGACAGTTTTTAAACTTGTTTGACATCTGAAAATTTTGCACTAATATGTTTCTTTTGGATATGTAAATTATATTGAGTACTTTTGTTTTGTAATATGGCAGATCTTTTGGGCTCAAGTGTCCGGGTCAATCTATCTGCATCGGAGATTCAGAGATTGACTGACCAAATCATTTCTAAATCAAAAGAAATACATGATTTGGTTGCTTCGGTTCCCCTTGAGAAAGTATGTGCTTCGCTTAAATATTTTTCCATGCCAGCGATCATATGCAATGTAGTTTGACCTTCTCTCAATTTTGACATTTTCTTCCATTCATAAGAAGCCATTATTGCTTTTAATGAGGTTCTTTCAGTCATGTGGAGAAATTCATTTTCTTATGACAAATTTATTTTTCACTTGATATAAATTTTTGAATTGTAATTATCTATTAGACTACCTTCTAGATGGCCTCTTGGTGATAAGTGGCACTCTTGGGCCATATCGGATGTGTTATGCCCAAGCTTGAAATGTGAACAATATGGAATGGTTCTCTTCATGTATAAATTTGACATTTTGGCCTTCTGCCAGATCCATTTAAGACAGGAAAATTATTTGAACCATGTGGGTTTGGCTTTTTAAATTCTGATTCCATTGCTACCCATGAATGTTGATTGCCAAAGTCATATTGGAGTTCTCTCCAATAAAGTTTATGCATAATCAGCTATTATATTTGTCATAATTGAACTTGCTTTTCTATATGTTAAACTTTCTTGCCTCCATTTTGATTTTTATCCGTACAGTCTTTCACGACATGTGGGCAAAATATGATAACTTGCATCTGAACAAATTGATGACTTCATCTGACTGTGGAATGTGCTGGTTGCTTGGAAACAAGCTTCCAATCACATGCTCAGTCTACCCTTGAAAAAATTGTTAATTATTTGATATTATGCATGCAGAAGAAGTTACTCATGATCATTTTTATTTTCTAAACAATATCTCGTGCAGGTAACATATGCAAATGTTATCGCTCCTTTGGCAGAACTAGAGGCTTACCAATTTCCTTTGGTGCAATCTTGTCTGTTTCCAAGAATGGTATCTACTTCAAATGATGTTCGCAAAGCCAGTATTGAAGCCGAGAAACGATTAGATTTACATTTTTTGATGTGCAGGTGTAGCATTTTACCCTCTTCTTTCACCAGTCTGCATTATTTGATTCTTAGTATGCCTTAGCTTTTCAATTTCAGTATGCTCTTTAAGGGAATGGTCTCACACACTCACCTTAGCTGCCTCACATGTACCATTCTTCATTCTTCACTAGAGGAGTTTCATTTTATTTTAATATATATAATTTTCACTCATCATTTAGGTCTTTTTCTTATGTCTTACTATTTCCCTCCATACATAATGTCATTTTTCCTAGAGACTATGACTACCTGTCATTTTTCTGCAATTCCTATTATCTCATCTGGGCTTAGGTGGTGTCACTCTCACATGATTGCAGTAAATTTGTATGGTATATATGCTTTTGCTTTATATGTGATTATTATATTCTGCATTTTGTATAATGAATGATGTATTATAAAAACTACTAATGGTAAATGTCATGCAATCTAGGTGTCTTTATGTAAATATAATTCTTCACTATACAATAATGGTATAATTCTTCACTATACAATAACGGTTTGCATTTTTGATATACTTAATTTTTTTTCTGAAATAAAATTGATCTGGCATGACCAGACACTAAAGTTTTTCTAACTATATAGCAAAGAAAGCTGCTGAGTTTGCTTTATCGAACAAAGAAAATCATAATATATAACTTATTGCATATTCATGCATTCCAGATGATGTTTGAACTTTCTAAACTGAACATTTTGGCTTTCGTTACTAGAAAAGAAATAATACTTTTACTTTATAGAGATCTGCTAGTCAGAATTTGTTTTGGTTGCATCTATGGTATAAGATCTTTATAATTAATGCAAGGTGACCAGAAAGCGAGAGGATGTATATCGTGTCATCAAGGCATTTGCTGATAGAGGAGAATGGCTGAGCTCTGAAGCAAAACGATACATCCAATGCTTGGTATAGAGATTCTGACAAATCCTTATGATGCTTCTGCTAGCCAAATACAATGTTATTTACTTACCTCTCATATTTAAGGGATGTATTACTTAATTTTGTCTTTAAAAAAATGGTAACCTATGGACTTTATCTTTTTACCAACTTATGTTACGAACTTTACAGTATTTTGGTTTTATTGCTTTGTCCAATGTTAGCTTTTGCAATATGAAGCAACTCTTTCATTTGTTATGTTTTTTTTTTTTTTTCTGATATGTAATTGTCTGTGGTCTTTTTGTATAAATGCAATCTTCTGTTATACATTGGCAGAACGATAATTCATTTCTTTCTTTATATGAACATTATCATACACCATTAAAGTATGTATGAGTCATTAATGATAAGTTGGTTGATTTGTAATGGCATTACATGTCAAGGGTTGTTTATGTATAAATGGAGGAAAAATGGAATTTCATATGTTTTCTGAGATCTCCCCCCCCTTGCGGTTATGGAAATAAAAAATTAATAGTATTTGAGGGTTGAGAGTGTAAAATATTAGTCGATTTACAGAAACTATATATCAACTTGTTTTTGGTAACTTTGAGTTGTATAATTCTCTTAAACCCAATCTGCATATGATCTGTTACTACTCCAAAATGTTAGTTGTAGTGCTTGTGTTTGAAAGAGCAAGGGTGGTGCTCCCAAGTCTTGGAAGACCGTGAAGGAGTCAAGGTGGTGGCTTCTGGAGACTTGGACCGGCTGGAGTTGTATCAGTTGAGATGGAGGGCTGACACATTGTCGGGCTAGTTTGGATACAGATCAAGCCGGCTCGAGCTAAGATCGAGACGGCTCGAGCTGAAATTGAGCTAGCTCTCTTAGACAAACAGAGAATGTATTTCGGAAGTCTGTGGCTTGACAGACAGTCGAGCCGGTTCGAGTCTTTGTCGAGCCGGCTCGAATAAGCGGACAAATGAGCACGAGGTTTTCTATTTGGTCTTGGATTGGGTTTAATCCAAGAGGTATTAAGGCATGATTTGAGAGATTTTAAGGTGGCTAATTCATGTATAAGGCTAGGTCTTTAGTCCTAGAGATGAGAGCATGCAAGACATTGGTGTACATGGGCTTGGATAAGTGCTTTCATGTATAAGTTAGCCTAGGAGAGTTTTTTAGGGCTGAGTCATGTTGGCTTAGGAGTTTATATATATACTTGGTATATGTAATGTTTATTGATAAGAGGAATAGTATTCCCTTTTCTCCCTGAAAACTCTACTCTCTTCTCTTCTCTCTCTGTATTTGCCGCCCATCTCTTGGTGTCTATTCATTAATGCTGCCATCTTCTTCTGGTTGGAAGTCTTTGGTTGCTGATTTCAGATCTTCTAAGCTTCAGGGAATCGATCTTACAATTGGTATCAGAGCTCGGATCGTGTGGAGAAAGAAGGAGAATGTAGAAGGAAGAGATCTACAAAGGCTGAAATTTTAGCAGGATCCTGTCGAGGTATTTCTCATCTATCTTAGTGATTTTGCTATTGTGTGACTTGAATCTAGTCATGAAAAGTTGCGTAAAGATAGATTTTGAGAAGTTTGATGGAAAGGGAGCTTTTCCATGTGGAAAGTTCGTATTGAGGATCTTCTTGTGCAGCATGAATTAGATCAAGCATTGGAGAATAGGTTGGAAGGGATCACAGATTAACAATGGATGTCGATGGTGAAGTGGGCGTGTTCAGCGATTAGAGGGTGTTTGGCAAATTCGGCCCTCTAATTGGTGTTGGAAGAGAAAACTCCTAAAAGACTTTGGTCAAAGTTGCATAATCTTTACATGGGAAAGAACATGTGCAACAAACTTATGTTAAAGAAGAGGTTGTATAGCCTTTGTATGGTTGAAGGTGGAGATGTCCTGAGTCACATACAGTTGTTTGATCAAGTGAGCAATGAATTACTGAAGGTTGGGATGAAGATGGAGTAGGAAGACAAGTCGTTGTTGTTACTTTGTTCACTGCCCTCTTTGATTTGTTGGTCACGACACTGCTCTACGAGAAAGAAATACTATACTATCAAGACATTGTCTCGGTGTTGTGCACGAATGAGCAAGAGAGAAGATGACCAAGGATGGCATTTCCTAGGAGGGTTTGACTGTAGGAGAGAGATCTGGAAGATGAAGGATAAGAGGAAAATCAAGGGAACGATCAAAGTTCCTGAAAGGCAGAAAACAGGTAAAGTGTTACAAGTGCAACGAAATCAGGCATTTTCAGCATGATTGTCCGTTGTTGAAGAATCAAAAGGGAGAAAATGAAGGATCTGATTCTTTGAGTATAGTTGCTAATCAGGATGTGGAGGATGATCTTTTGGTGGTGTCGGATGGTTACAGACAAAGCATCGAAGTTTGGATCCTGGATTCAGCCTGTTCGCATCATATACCCCAAATCGGTCTTGGTTTTCTACGTACACTAAGATCGACAAGGGGAGTGTGATACTTGGAGATGATCACCCTTGCAAGGTTGCTGGTATTGGGTCAATTTGGGTGAGGATGTTTGATGGGATGGTGCGGACTCTCATGAAAGTGAAGCATATCCTGAAGTTGAAAAAGAACCTTGTGTCATTGGGCTACCTGAAGCGGAGCTGCTACAGCTTTAGTAGTCATGCCAGAAGTGGAGTATTGAATATCTCCAATAGAGCCATGATAGTAATGAGGGGTAGGAGGCTGTAAAATAACCTCTATAGGATGGAGGGATCTATGGTGATCGGAGGATCCGATACAGCAGCAGCGCAGGATCAACAGGGGGTTTATCGATTGTGGTATTATCGCCTGGGCCACATGGGAGATAGAAGGCTGAAGGAGCCGAGCAAAAAGAGACTAATCTCTGATTTGGGTGGAGCTTTAGAGCTTTATGAGCCATGCCAGATGGAAAAACAGAGGAGAGTTTAGTTTATGGTCAGCACAGCCCATAGTGCAGCCCCACTAGATCTAGTTCACACTAATGTGTGGGGACCGGCTCTGGTTTCAGCCAGAAATAGAGTAAGATATTTCATGATCCTGATAGATGATTTCTCAAAGAAGGTTTGGGTCTACTTCATGAGGGAGAAATCAGAAGTCTTCACCAAATTCAAAGTTTGAAAGGCCGAGGTGGAGAAGGAACAGAAAAGAAGTGTGAAGTGTTTGCGGTCCGACAATGGCGGGGAGTACACCAGCAAGGAGTTTCAAGTTTTTTGTGAGGAGTGTAGCATCAAAAGACACTTCTCAATGAAGGGGACTCCTCAGCAAAATGGGTGGCCAAAAGAATGAACAGGATCTTTATGGAGAAAGCAAGATGCATGAGGCTGCAGGCAGGGCTTCCTAAGGTGTTCTGGGTAGGTTCAGTGGATGCAGCCTACTATCTGGTGAATCGGTCATCTCACACCAGGTTAGATAGAGGAATTTCAGAGGAGAAATAGTTTGGAAGAAGTATAAACCTAAACCATCTAAGGGTGTTTGGGTGTACGACATTTGTGCACATCGGTGCTGGTGAGCGGAGCAAATTGGACGCCAAGGCAAAGAAGATGGTGTTCCTGGGATATCCGCGAGGTGTTAAGGGATACCGATTGTGGGATCTCTTAGAGAAGAAGATCGTCATTAGTAGGGATGTGGTCTTTGATGAAAACTCAATTCTCAATAGGTGAGATGGCATGGAAGGATGGTAAGAGCAGCAGGAAGTCCAGTAGGGCAGAGCTAGACAACTAATCTCTTATTCTATTTTGCCACTTGCAAGTGCACCTGGAGGCCTTGAGTTTCAGGTGGACTCTTCAAAGGAGTCTTCATAGGTGGAGAGAATTGAAACGAGGGTTAGAAGTCAGGAGGTCCAGCGGGAACGAGCTGGATCAAGGACCGACATTGGCGTTGCACTGTACAAGCCAAAGAGGAACGTGTGACAGCCAGATCGATATGGCTTTAGAGATTCGGTGTCATACGCCTTGGTGACAGCAAATGGAGACCCCTACACCTATGAGAAGGTCATGGAGAGCCAAGATAGAGATAGGTGGATTTAAGCTATGGATGAGAAAATGCAGTCTTTCCAAAAGAATCAGACGTGGCGTTTGGTGCAGCTGCCACAGGGGAAGAAGTCCATTGGATGCAAATGGATTTTCCAACGCAAGGAGGGGCCATTGGAGTAGGGAGGTTTCAGGTACAAAGCAAGATTGATGGTCAAAGGATACCCCAGAAGGAAGGTATCGACTTTAGCGAAGTTTTCTCTTCGATCGTCAGACATACGTCTATCAGAATGCTGCTGAGCATTGTTGCAGCTCAGGACTTGAAGTTGGAGCAGATGGATGTTAAGACGACGTTTTTTCATGGATATCTGGAGGAGAGCATCTACATGGAGCAGCCACCAGGGTTTAGAGAGCCTGAAACAGAAGGGAAGGTGTGTTTGCTACAAAAATTGCTGTACGGGCTAAAGTAGTTGTCGAGGCAGTGGTACAAGCGTTTCGACACCTTTGTGAGGAGTATCGGCCTTTTCAGGTGCGAATTTGATCCTTGTGTGTATGTTCAATCTCTGGAGGATGGGTCTAGGGTGTTCTTACTCTTGTACGTAGATGACATGCTGACAGCATGCAAGAGTAAGAAAGTTGTGCAGGAACTGAAGGCTGCATTATCTCGAGAGTTTGAGATGAAGGATTTGGAGCATGCAAGGAAGATCTTAGGCATGAAAATCCTTAGAGATCGAGACAAGAAGATGTTGTATTTGTCTCAGGGTGGTTACATTTGAAAGGTCTTAGAGAGATTTGGAATGAAGGAAGCCAAACTAGTAGTGCTGCCACTTGCTGGTAATGTCAGACTTTCGAAGACTGTCGCCACATATTGAGGAAAAGGCTCGGGATATGGAGAGAGTCCCATACGCTGTTGGTGTGGGAAGTTTGATGTACACCATGGTGAGTTGTAAGCCGAACATAGCCCATGCAATGAGTAGGTGAGCAGATTCATGGTGTAGCCTGGTAGGGAGCATTGGCGAGCACTGAAGAATATCTTCAGGTACTTGATGGGCACAGTTGGAGTCGACATCAGCTGTGGACAACAAGAAGGTGTCGAGGGATGCTTCAACATGTCCAAAGAGGCTCAGGGGTTGACAGAGGGGTTTGTGGATGCAGACTTTGGTGAAGATGTGGATACCCGACGTTCGACGATAGGATTCATGTTTTGCTCGAACGGAGGTCTCATTTCATGGAGATCATGCTTGCAACCTATCACGGCCTTGTTCACCATTGAGACGGAGTACATCGGCATTACAGAAGCTGCAAAAGAGGTTTTATGGCTGAAGGGATTGGCGTTGGAGATGGGCCGTGCACAGAATGCCGTTAAGATGCACTGCGATAGCCAGAGTGCACTGTTACTTGCTCAGAACTCAGTCTACCATATGAGGACGAAGCACATCGACATCAGGTATCATCGGATCAGAGAGCTCGTGGAGGATGGCGAGGTGGAGATGGTGAAGATTCATACCAAGGAGAATCCAACTGATGTACTAACAAAGGTTCTTTCGTGGGATAGTTTTCATGGATGTGTGACACTGATGCGTTTGATGGACAGGATGGAGTTGCCCCATGCCTTGGGGCACTAAGGTGGAGATTGAAAGAGCAAGGATGGTGCTTCCAAGTCTTAGGAGACCGTGAAGGAGTCAAGGTGGTGGATCCTGGAGGCTTGAATCGGCTGGAGTTGTATTAGTCGAGATGGAGGGCTGACACATTGTTGGGCTGGTTCGGATATAGGTCAAGCCGGTTCGAGCTGAGATCGAGTCGGCTCGGGCCGAAATCGAGTTAGCTCTCTAAGACAAACAGAGAATGTATTTGGGGAGTTTGTGGCTTTACAGGCGGTCGAGCCGGCTCGAGTCTTTATCGAGCCAGCTCGAACAAGTGGACAGATGAGCACGGGGTTTTCTGTTTTGTCTTGGATTGGGTCTAATCTAAAAGGTATTAAGGCCTGATTTGAGAGATCTTGAAGTGGCTAATTCATGTCTAGGACTAGATCTTTAGTCCTTGGGATGAGAGTATGCAAGACATAGGTGTACATGGGCTTGGGTGAGTTCTTTCATGTATGAGCTAGCCTAAGAGAGTTTTTTAGGGCTGAGTCATATTGGCTCAGGAGTTTATATATATACTTGGTATATGTAATGTTTATGGACAAGAGGAATAGTATTCCCTTTTCTCCCTGAAAACTCTACTCTCTTCTCTCTCTCTCTATATATATATGTGCTGCCCATCTCTTGGTGTTTATTCATCAGTGCTGCTGCCTCCTTCTGGTCGGAAGTCTTTGGTTGCTGGTTCCAGGTCTTCTAAGCTCCAGGGAATCGATCTTACAGTGTCCTATTGTAAAATGTTTTGGATATATTGATCCTCTTGAACTATATAAGTTTTGCCGGTCCAGGCTGAAGCATCTCACCTAGGTTGTCTTGTTGGACACCATCATGTGTAGCAAGATTAATAGGCTGAACATTGTATCATTGTAAAAATTTATAACATTTTCGATTTGATGCCCTAATTCTTGTGAAATAATTTGAAAGTGTCCTGTTATAAAATGTTTTGGACATGTTTATCCTCTTGAACAATATAAGTTCTGCCGGTCCAGGCTGAAGCATCTCACCTAGGTTGTCTTGTCGGAGTTTAGCAACATTAATAGACTGAACATTGTATCATTGTAAAAATTTATAACATTTTTGACTTGATGCCCTAATTCTTGCAAAATAATTTGCAAGGTTCCACCATCCATGCCTTTTATTCAATTTCTGCACTCCATCTATGCATACTGTTTGTTTTTCACTTCAACACAGTCTTCCTGTATGATAGGGATCTTTGCACATTAGCATTGGGTGAATCTGGTCCATATCATGCTGTATAGAACATATCAACCCTGTACTAAACCCATACAGCTTGGTACACATGTTTTTTAATAAATTTTTTGCATTTGTATTGAGGTATGCTGCTCCCATATCATGGATTATACCTTCAGGCAAGCCATGGATTGCAACTAAGTACATTACCAATATCTATGCAATTGCCTAATGTGGATATTGGTGTAGCGGATGATCATCACATGTAAGGTTTTATATAAGGAGAATATATATTACAAACATTCATATAACAACATGAAGTCTATCAATCTATATTATAAGTTTGTATGTCTATTAAAAATCCCAAAATCCAAGATTTTTTCTTTTCTAAATGATCCACTCCATGTTTGACTGAAATTTATAGAACTAGTATTTATACATCTGACTTTGATTTTCTTGGTCTCATTTTGTAGTTTCAGATGATAATTCTGTTGATGAATCTATATTCGCCTTCTGGACAACTACCTCCTTTCCAAGGAAATATTTTATCAGACCTTTTGATTTAAATTTATTTTCCAAGAATTCTTTAAGAATTCAAGTGAGATGATCCTTGTGACAACAATATTGTCCACGTAAATGCCATGGTTAGTGGTATTCTTTCTATCTGCTTCTAAGAGTGTAATCAGTTTGTCATGCAGCTAATATTTTTAGCGTACTACCTTTAAAATAAGCTTGACAAGAATGTCTTGACACATAGGTAGCCTATTTTAATTTACAGAATTATCCTTTATATACTACTGCCTTGAAATTTGGTGGAGTAATTGGATAGATGCCATCATATGATGGCTATCAGGTGGAAATGCATTTTTTTACATATTTGATTAAAGGATATGACACATTAATAGTTAAAGCTAAGATAGCACCTAAATCTAGTATTGCCTAGCTATGAATGCATTTGCACCGAGAAATCCTTTGTTTTTAAGAGAAGTAATAATCTGTACTGTGTCATACATACTATAACTTGGGTTTTTGTTAGGAAATTGGCGGTGTTATTACTTCTCATATATAGTTAGGGGTGTTAATTGGAAGGGTTTGGACATAGGAAGTCTAAGACATTTTAATAAGCTTTACTTGAATTTAGTCCCGAAATAGTGTGTAAGTGGGCATTGTGCCATAAGATTGGTTCTCATGGATCCCAAAATCTTAAATTAGTGCAACATGTCTAAGATCTGTTCTTCAACAATGTTGTGCACCTTTAGAATGATTTAGGATTCTCACTTTCTGTGTTTTTAAAGCCAAAATCCATGTTTGAATGTCAAAAGCATGTTTAGTTGTTACTTGAAAGGTTATTATAGATTTTCTAAGATGCATTTTCCATCATCCTTGTTTATTTTTCCATGCCAATTTGTGCTAGCACGTAGCAAGGTTTGGCATGGTATACTATTGACTCCACATACATAATATCTAACTGTTTAGCCCTTGTTGATATGTATGATTTGTAATTGGTGACTGCATCTTCTTGCTTAAGTTGCAAGGTGCTCCTATCTATTATGACACTCACTTAAGAAATGCTTTTGAATGTGAAGTACTTAGTAGTTGTACCTTGTTGCTCCATCTTAGTCACATATATCTGACCAATCCCTATTGATTTAATATTTTTGCCTCAATTGTTGACTGTTGTGTCATTATTTCTGCATTGTTTCCATGTTCCTACTTTGCTTAATCCTTCTTGCCAATTGCTTATTATAAGTTATTCAAAGAAAGGAAGACACAACGTCTTCAACTAAAGAATGGAAGATAGTTTGGACAAAAATCCACCACGAGATTAATAAAACTCCACTTTTATTATGTCAATATGTGGTGTGCCATGTTGTGTCATGTTAAGGGGTCAAAAACTTTGTTATCTTTGCTTCTCATTATTAGTTCTATAACATTTTTAGATTTCACAATTACTTGCTTTCCTTACCACACCTTTCAATAGCTGCTTGTGTCATTGATGCCTAGGAATCCGAGTGACTGATCTACATCCTTCTTAGAGAGCTGAATATCTTTTAGGAAATCAAGAAGCATTTACTATTCAGAGCTCTGTCACATGACTCAAGTTAGAGTTTGAGTCATGCTTTTGGTAGCTTAAAAGTCGGATGCCACTCGTTACCAGCATTTGACCTGTTGAAGGTTGTTGTTTGATTTTTTCTATTATTGAGTTCATAACTGGTATATGTTCAATTATATAACTAAATAGTGTTTGTTAGCTCTAGGTATTCAATACAATGACAGAAATGATTCTTTATAGTCAAATGATATGCAGGCATCGTATTTTTTCTATTTTCAGTCTTCTGTTCCCAGCAATAGACAATATAAGTTTGCATACTGATTCCTCATTGTCCAGTGACAGCTTAGAGAATTTGAACGGAATGGTGTTAACCTGACTATGAGCAAGAGAGAGGAAATGGAGAAATTAAAATCACAGATAGACGAACTAAGCTTGCGGTATGTCCGGAACCTAAATAGTGATAATAGTTTCATTCTCTTCAGTGAGCCAGAGCTAGCTGGGATGCCTCCCCAATTCATCAAGGTTAGCTATCAGAATTTCTATCATTTCACTGAATTCATTTTGTTATTCATTCCATATCTACTAACTTCATTTATTTATTATTTTGTTATTCATTTATTATTTCCTGAATTTATTATCTTTATTTAGATCAATCAGAATCAAATAGTTCTGCCAATTGTCTCTTTATACCTTGGTAATAGAATGTGTTTTGGGTTAAATGAAAAGATTAATCGATGAATTACATGGAAATAATTAAAAAAAACACTTGTATGGCATACCATGCTCATTTGTTGCTTCAAAGGCGTATGTTAATTAGTAATTCTGATTCTTTGAAGTGCATAAAATTGTATCCATTATTTTGAGCACATATTTATGATTGGTCTATGGCATTTGTGATAATTATTACTAATATCATTGTGTCGCACGAACAGTGTTATTCACCTTAGGTGCAAAAGGCGTTAGGTGCACCTCAGACGCAAAAGGCGCTAGGTGCAAGGACCGTCTCCTCTATATCCCCTAGGCAAGGATAGGTGCGCCTCCGGCGCAAATGGCACTAGGCGCAAGGATCGTCGCCTTTGTACCCCCTAAGCAAGGACATGCGTGCATTAGATGAAAAATGCGCTAGGCGCAAGAATCGTTGCCTCTGTACCCCCTAGGCAAGGCGATAGCCCTCAGGCGCACGTCTCTGCATGCGCTTGAGGTGCCTTAGGCGCATGCCTCTGCATTATTCAGAGGTGTAATGAGGTCAGTTATGGTATTAATTTTTAGTTTCTAAGGAATAGGAAAGATTAGTTATAGTACATAGAAAATGTTAGTTATAGTATATAGAAAAGGTTAATTATAGTACATAGGAAAGGTTAGTAATAATACAAAGGAAGCTAGTTTGATTGTGTATGAGTATGAAAAAGATATTGGAAAGGAACAAGAAGAAAATGATGAAGTTGGTTTGTTTGATGATGATGAGGAGGATTAGCCAAATAAGAATTTAGGAAGCATTTATTTGATTATTTTTGGGTTAGAGCTAATTTTTATATGTTGGACTTTTTGTCTATTGCTAGATTTTTTTCTATTTTTAGTTTTTTTTTTCTAATAACAGAGTGTTAGTTTTTACTTGTTATTTCATGTATATTTGTCTACATGGTTGTAGCCTTGTAGGCTTATGAATGGATAAAATTTTAGACAATATAGGGGTGATTTTCTCATAATTTCGAATTTTGGATTATATATAGATGTATCATCATATGATGCATGTATTATATTTGGTAGTTTTCGAATTAGATTAATGCCCATTGCCCATTTGGAATTATAATTTACCTTCTGCAAGACACTTCGCTATCTAAGTTCATCAAATTATAATGTTACCTTTCCATAGATTTGTTAGGTATAGCAATTAATTTAAGTAGGAATTTACAGCTAGAACTGATCTGGAGACACTTACCAGGGTGATTGGTAGGGAAGGAGTGGTGTTCCATTATGTTTTCCCCATCAAAAAAACTTGAACGAAAAACTATGAGGGAAAGATGCTATGCTATGATTACAACCTAACTACCATGCAAAGAAAGAAACTGAAGGCTAAAAACTAGCTTAAAGAAAGAGAAGAGGACTTCCTGAGATGCTAAATCCCATGGCTATGGTTTCTCTTGGTCCATTGGCACATTGCTTTATGCCAAGTATCCGTATTAAACAACTTATTTTGACAACCTTTATTAGGTGGTGAGCTTTCACTTTCACTTGAACTTTTGCCCGAGTCAACCACTTTGGAATGCGATATCTTGATGTCCTCGAGGTTAGGTGTGAAGGTATGTGGAAATGTCGAGGTCTAAAAAGTTAGGAGGCAAGTTGAAAGCATCCATATGAAAATATAGTAGAATATTTTTTTTTTTATTCGAGCTATGTTTTGGAATCTTCTGCTAATTGGTGCAAATAAACATATTTATTCTCAGTGTCACCTTAGTCTTCTTTTATTTCATCTTCATTTTCATTGTGATACATGTATGTTATATTGTTTATATTGTTTTCTTTTTTTATATTTTCTATTTTTTGTGTTACTCAGAGTTTAGAGAGAACTGAAAGTGAAAAACTGAAGATTTTCTTGAAAAGTTATCATGTTACTCCAATACTCGAGCACTGTATGGTAAGACATTTCCTTTTTCCCTCATGAGTTGAGTTTAAAGTTTAAGTGCTGCTTCTTTTGGCATCTTGCATTTCTCCATTTTATAACTGCAATATTTGACTGGAAGTGTTACTTGACTACATAATTATAAGATCAACCGATGTCATTGAGTTGGCCTTGTTATGGTTCCAGAAAGTAACTGCATTATGATTTATTGCTGTTCTGGTTATTTGTTGCAGTCCAGAGAGGGCACCTTGACTCTCTTTCTGATAGTATACTGCCTTGAATTTAGGGGTCGTTCTTTTGCGGGTAAAACATTTACCTGAGAAACTATATTTTCCTAGATAAATATTTTTTAGGTAATATTTTGATAGAAAAATAATTTACCTATGTTCTTTTATGCATGGACAAGTTACTCCAAAATCTGTTACTTATGTTCTTTTATATTACTACTTTCCTGAGTAAGTTGTTAAAATTTATTCATATTTTCCATAATATTTCTTATGCTTTTTAGATTTCAAGAAAGTGGATGGCTGAGTTATTGAGCATTAAATGATGGGAATATTGAAAATGAAAATGTGGTGCTTTAGGTATAAAATTAAATGCCTACTTTACTGGCTTATGGGAAAATGATTTAGCCACCTCCTAGGTGGGTAAAACTTTCTCCTATTTCATGGGTAAATGCTACCCATGGGAAAGTAATTTTCCTACCTTGAAAAATGTGAGAATATGGGTAAGTTGGTTAATGGAAAAGTAGACTAACTTTCCCATGATATTTACCCATAAAAGAACGAGCCTTTATGGTTATCCCATGGTCTGAACTTTCCATAGAAACTTAACACCCCAAACCAAAGCATAATTGCCAGAATCCATCCAAAATAGGGGCCATTTCTGGAGTTTTCATGCAAACTTGCTTTTGGACCCAACTTAAGTTACGTTTGAACTCTGTATGCTAATTTTTTGCCCTTGCTTTGATTCAATAAATTTTGTGAATAACCTTCTCTATGTTAAAATGGGAACTTTTATGAATTTTGGGAAGATTCAAAATCATTGCAATGTTGGATTACAAAGAGATTTAGAGGAAAGTAACACTTCTGGGAAAAGTTCATATGTGATACAACTCAGACCTCATAAGCATGGAAATTTTTTATGTTAGATTGCCCTATTTGTTTGATTTTTAATTTGAGTAATCGATGTTTTGATGATTCAATGCAAAACTAGCTGAATTATTTATCCCCCTTCCCCCAAAAAATAATAATTGAATTTTTACTTTTTATTGCTTTTTAACTGAAACTGCTTAAATGAAAGTTGAAAGTGTTAAAGCCGCTGAAACTAAAGTTCATTTGCTGCAGCTGAAATCAAAACTGAAAGCAAGTTTTCCAACCTTGGATTGTAGACTGGTAGTCTGGTCTGGTACTACAGGAGACCTGGCCCAGCTGTTTTTACATGAACTTTTAGATGCTTATATGTGTGTTTGTTCTCTATGATTGTCAGGTAGTAATCTGGTTGAGGCAATTCAGTCAGAAAGTAATAGAAAAATTTACAAGATTATTTGATTGGTCTTGTGAAGCTGGCCCACTAAAATTTATTGGTAGGCTAGCTCAACCTTTCAGTTTGTAGGATTCATCTGTTCGTTTGTATTGGCCCCATGCACGGGTGCCAAGCATCTAAGTCTCCTCAAGTGTCAGACATGGCAGCCTCCTAAAATCTAGGCACGGGTACACAAAACATATGCACATATGTATAAATATGCATGCGCACATATTTAGGTGCAGAAGAATATACATATACATGCATTACATACATAGGTGCAGAAGAATATACATATACATGCATTACATACATACATACATATACATACATACATATACATACATATACATACATACATATATATATATATATATATATATAGGTAGACTGGTCTTCGGTCAATCGGAGCTCAGTTCCTATCCGGTTGGATCCCCGACCATTGGATTAGCGTGCATCTCCACGCCAAAAAAAAGGTGTGCCTTCAGGTTGAAAAAATAGGCACCGGTGCCTGTGCCTGAAAAACAAAAAAAAAAGGGCGCCTACGGGAGCTTTAAAGGCGCCGTTAGGAAAAAAAATCAGAAAAATCCGAACCTGAAAAAAATTTAGAAAAAAAGTCTGAACCTGAAAAAAAACTAAAAAAAAAATCAGAAAAAAAATTTGATAAAAAATTCAAAAAGAAAAAATCTAAACCTGAAAAAAAGGGAAGGGAAGAAGGCACCTTCTTCCCTTCCCTTTTTTTCTCTGTAGTTTTTTTTTAGGCGTCTGAAGGTGCCTTTTTTTACCTTTTTTTCTGAATTTTTTTAGACTTTTTTAAGGCAGGTTTGTTTTTTCCTTTTTTTTTCCAGGTGCAAGCGTACGTCTGTTTTTTTTTTTTTTCAGCCGACGTATGCTTGAAGATGCGCGCTGATCGAACGGTCGGAGATCTGATCGGATATAGGCTGGACTCCGATTGACCGGAGTCCAGTCTACCTTTCTCTCTCTATATGTACACACACACACACACATATATATATATATATATATATATATATATATATATATATATATATATATATATATATATATATATAGGTAGATTGGGCTCCGGTCGATCGGAGTCCAGCCTATATCCGGTCGGATCTTCGATCGTTTGATCAATACGCATCTTCTAGCGTGTGCCTGAAAAGGCGCGTTGGTTGAAAAATATATAGGTAGATTGGGCTCCGGTCGATTGGAGCCCAGCTTATATCTGGTCGGATCTCCGACCGTTTGATCAACGCGCATCTTCTAGCGTACGCCCGAACGCGCCCGTCGGTTGAAAAAAATAGGCGTATCCAAAAAAAAATCAGAAAAAAAGCCTGCTGCCTGAAAAAAATTAATTTATTATTTTTATTATTTTATTATTTTATTATTTTTTTAGATGCTTTTTTTTTTTTACCTTTTTTAGCCCGGAAGGTGCCTCCAGGTGCCCTGAGGGCGTCTTCCATGTTGAAAAAAAACTGAAAGTTGAAATTTTTTTTTTTAAAAATTTTTTTTCACACAGCTCCCAAAAAATAAAAAAAATTCTTAAAAAAAAAGAAAGGCAAGCCTTCTTTAAAGAAGGCGCTTTCTTTCAAAAAGAAGGTGCCTTCTTTTTTTTTTAATTTTTTTTATTTTTTTATTTCTTTTTTTAATTTTTTTAAAAAATAAAAATAGAAAAAGAAGGCTTTTTTCAGATTTTTTTTCTGAATTTTTTCTGAAAAATTTTTAGGTTCAAATTTTTTTCTGAATTTTCAGTTTTTCAGATTCAGATTTTCTAGATTTTTTTTCCATCTGTTTTTTTCACGCGCACTTATTTTTCAGCCGGTTCACCTTTTCAGGTGCGCGCTCGAAGATGCGCGTTGATCGAACGGTCGGGGATTCGATCGGATATAGGCTGGGCTCCGATCGACCAGAGCCAGTCTACCCCTATATAGATATATATATATAGATACATATCTACATACATACATTCATATATATGTATTAATATATAGATATACATACATACATATATATGTATTAATATATGTATATGTATACACATACATGCACTGTTGTTAGAATCGTATGAGTCGCTATTCGACTCGTCCAATTCGCGATGATTCAAACGCTGGCTGAGTCAAACCAGAATGAAGAATCGGGAAGGAAAAGGAATCGTGCCTGAATCGCTGACTCGTTGGCGGAATCTTGCGACTCGCAGGATCGTTCGATACCGGCGATTTGCGGGTCGTCGTTTTCGGAAGCCAAAGAGTCAAATTTTTGCATAAAAAAATCAAATCTTGGCAAAATTTGTTGTAAATCAAAAAGATTTTAAATCTGTTCACCTTCCATCTTCTCCGACTGCTTCAAGCCTTTGAAGCCTACGGCAAGAAGAGGAAGAGGTCGCGTGGAGAAGAAAAAAGCCTCGAAGCCTTCGAAGCATCCCTGCAAGTTCGTCGTTGGTCCGGTAGGTACTCTCTCTATTTTCTTTCCTGAGGCTACGAAATTTTTTTTGATCAGACGAAAACGGAAAGCCTTCTTCGGTTCTTCCCGTCTCCCTATTTCTCTTCTCTGAAACCTTGAAGTTTTTTTTTTTAATCGAATCCGTCGTCTTCCTGATCTTCTTTTCTCTCTTCCGTCGGTGTCTCTGTTTCTCTTCTCGTCTTCCTTGAAGCCATTGCGACGTTTTTTTTTTTTAATGATTGGACGAAGCACTGGTTAGTTCTAGAAGCTTCTAAATTTTTTTTTTTTTTTATATTTGGGATGGAGCCTAGGCTGGTCCTTGTGTGGTCCTATGGCAGAGCTAGGAGCCAAGCCACTCATTGGCTGTTTGGTCCCATTGCCCCTTGGGTGGCTGGATGGGAGGGCCTGCGCTGGTCCCATCGTCCTCCTATAGCATAGCCAGCCATTAAACCCAAAAAAAAGAAAAAAACCTTAAACAAAATTATATTATTTTTTAATAATTCATTTTTTAATAAAAAAATATTTTAAAATAGAGATTGACTTATTTTTAAATAATTTATTTTTTTAAATATTTCTTATTTTTTTAATAGGAATTGGCTTACACCGTGAAATTCTTGTTATTTTATTGAATAATGGCATCTGGAAGAAAAACTAAAGTTACAAATTCAACTTGGAATCATTGTAAAAAATTTGATGATGGTAAAGGGGGTGATGGAAATCGATTACATCTTGTTTGCAATTATTATAACAAAAGCTTTTGGGGAGGGGTGAATAGAATAAAAAGTCATCTTGCGGGTATATATAACAATGTTTCTCCTTGTACTCAAGTTCCTGAAGAAATTCAGATTTTTTTAAAAAAATGTTGGGGGCAAAGAAATAGAGAAATTTTGGTGATGATGTTGAGTGCTTTGAACTAGATGAGCCAAATGCAAAAATAAGGAAGGATACTATGGATTCATTTATGATAAAAGGAAGAAGAAATATATGTAAACAATGGACAATGAATGAAATGGTTAAAAAAAGGGAACCAATGGTTAGAGATATTTGTAGATTTTTATATGGACATGCATTGGCATTCAATTTGGTCAAAAGCCCTTTATTTGCTCAAATGATAAAATCTGTTGGTGAGCATGGGAGGGGATTGAAACTCCCTTCTTATCATGAAGCTAGAGTTACTTTCTTGAAGAAGAGGTAGAAAGTGTTAATGAATGCCTGATGAAATATAAAAATAAGTGAAAAAAAAAAGGATGTTCAATCATATCCGATGGTTGGACTGATGGAAAAAGTTGGTCTATTACTAATTTTCTTATGAATAGTCCAAGTGGGACGGTGTTTCTCGAATCATTGGACGCATCTGATATTAGTAAAGATTCAAATAAGTTGTTTGAATTGCTTGACGGCCTAGTGGAGGAGATTGGGGAGGAAAATGTTGTTCAAGTGGTGATGGATAGTGCCTCTGCTTATGTTGGCACGGGTAGACTCTTAGAAGAAAAGAGAAAGCATCTTTTTTGGTCTCCATGTGCAGCCCATTGTTTAGATTTAATACTCCCATTGGAAACATTCCAGTTTTTTTTAATACACTTGGCAAGGCAAGGCAAGTTACAGTTTACATTTACGGCCATACTTGGATTCTTAGTTTGTTTAGAAAATATTTTAAAAACAAAGAATTGACAAGACTAGCAGTTATTAGATTTGCAACATCCTATCTCACTTTGAGAAGCATATTAGATAGGAAGATTGCTTTAAGGGCTATGTTTGATTTAGAGGAATGGGCAAGAAGCACTTATGTATGCAAATTTGAAGCTAGAAAAGTTCAAGAAATTGTATTGAGTGATAACAGATTTTAGAAAGCTACAAAATATTGTTTGAAGTGTCCTGCCTTTGGTAAAAGTGTTAAGACTTGTTGATGGAGATGCAAAACCGGCTATGGGTTATATCTATGAAGCAATGGGTAGAGCAAAGGAACAAATTGGCAAAAGCTTCAACAATGTTAAGAAGACGAATGATCGGATTTGGGAGATTATTAACATTCGTTGGGATTTACAACTCCGCAGACCACTCTATGCAGAAACATATTATCTTAATCCCAAGTAAGTCACATTTTTTTAATTTATATCATTCTATTATTGATTTTATTACTTATAATTTAAATTTATTTTTTGATTCTTGATCTTTAGGTTTCAATATGATCTTTTAATGCTGATGCTGAAGTAAAAATTGAATTGTTTAAGACAATTGAGAGGATGTATCCAGATATTGAGACAAGAGTCATCATTGATTCACAACTTGAAAAATTTAGAAAGGCCGAGGGTTTATTTGGGATGGACATGGCCGTATCAACAAGAAATAAAAAACAACCGGGTAATTATAATTTAAATTTTATGAATTCATTTTTATTTGCATAAATTATAATTTAAATTTAATTTATCTTATTTTATTTGTTTAGCTTTATTGGTGGAAGAGTTTTGGAGAACAGTGTAAAGAACTTCAAAGGCTAGCAATTCGAGTACTAAGTCTTACTTGTAGTGCCACTAGATGTGAAAGAAATTGGAGCACATTTGAACATATTCCAAAAAAGGAACCGTTTGGAGCAACAAAGGTTGAATGCCTTGGTATTTGTCAAGTATAATATTTAACTTGAGATGAGACAACAAAAAAACTAGAAAAGGAGGAGACATATGATCCGATATACTTATTGGATATGGAATCGGATGATGAGTGGATAACTGAACAAGAAGAGCCATGCTTCCTGGATGATGTGTCTTGGTTAGATGTGAATGAATGTTTTAATGTTGTTGAGGGTCCTAATAACAAGAAAAGAAAAAGAGGTATGCAAATTATTTTCTAACTCTTTTTTTTTAGTTTTTAATTTTTTAAACAATTGCATTATTTTCTCATTTGGCTTTGCTGATAATTAAAATATTTTTGTAGGACCAAGGAACCTAAATATTGAGAGTAAAGGTAAAGGGAAAGAAAAGGTTGTTAAGGAAGATATTGAAATGATAGAAGATGATTAAGGTAATGAAGAAGAAGAGGATGAAGAGAATCAAGAGATGATGAATCTTGAAGATGATGATGACGATGACGATATTAGCCTTGGGGATGATTATGATGATCGAAGATTCTATTTAATTTTTTGAGTAAATAGTGAATTAGTAATACTTAATGTTTATATTTAATTTATGTTTTAGACTTAATATTTTAAACTTAT